>JAECUM010008984.1:0-34233 GCA_016617855.1 Megalonaias nervosa
TAGACTATTCAATTGTACATGGTTATATTGTTGAATATAATATTAGACTATTCAATTGTACACGGTTATATTGTTGAATATAATATTAGACTATTCAATTGTACACGGTTATATTGTCGAATATAATATTAGACTATTCAATTGTACACGGTTATATTGTTGAATATAATATTAGACTATTCAATTGTACACGGTTATATTGTCGAATATAATATTAGACTATTCAATTGCACACGGTTAAATTGTCGAATATAATATTAGACTATTCAATTGTACACGGTTATATTGTCGAATATAATATTAGACTATTCAATTGCACACGGTTATATTGTCGAATATAATATTAGACTGTTCAATTGCACACGGTTATATTGTCGAACACAGTTATATTGTCGAACATAATATTAGACTATTCAATTGCACACGGTTATATTGTCGAACACGGTTATATTGTCGAATATAATATTAGACTATTTAATTGTACACGGTTATATTGTCGGATAGAATATTAGACTATTCAATTGCACACGGTTATATTGTCGAATATAATATTAGACTATTCAATTGCACACGGTTATATTGTCGAATATAATATTAGATTATTCAATTGCACACGGTTATATTGTCGAACATAATATTAGACTATTCAATTGCACACGGTTATATTGTCGAATATAATATTAGACTATTCAACTGTACACGGTTATATTGTCGAATATAATAATAGACTATTCAATTGCACACGGTTATATTGTCGAATATAATATTAGACTGTTCAATTGCACACGGTTATATTGTCGAACACGGTTATATTGTCGAGCATAATATTAGACTATTCAATTGCACACGGTTATTTGTCGAATATAATATTAGACTATTCAATTGCACACGGTTATATTGTCGAATATAATATTAGACTATTCAATTGTACATGGTTATATTGTTGAATATAATATTAGACTATTCAATTGCACACGGTTATATTGTTGAATATAATATTAGACTATTCAATTGTACACGGTTATATTGTCGAATATAATATTAGACTATTCAATTGCACACGGTTATATTGTCGAATATAATATTAGACTATTCAACTGTACACGGTTGTATTGTCGAATATAATATTTGACTATTCAGTTGCACACGGTTATATTGTCGAATATAATATTAGACTGTTCAATTGCACACGGTTATATTGTCGAACACGGTTATATTGTCGAACATAATATTAGACTATTCAATTGCACACGGTTATATTGTCGAACACGGTTATATTGTCGAATATAATATTAGACTATTTAATTGTACACGGTTATATTGTCGGATAGAATATTAGACTATTCAATTGCACACGGTTATATTGTCGAATATAATATTAGACTGTTCAATTGCACACGGTTATATTGTCGAACACGGTTATATTGTCGAATATAATATTAGACTATTCAATTGCACACGGTTATATTGTCGAATATAATATTAGACTGTTCAATTGCACACGGTTATATTGTCGGATAGAATTGTAACTGAAGTACAGTTAATCTAACCACGTGATGTTTCTTTGTTTTTCTAATCTTTCCCGCAATGTGTATAAAGTTTGATGTCTTTAAAAGAAAGCACAAATATACTGTAATCCCTCCAGCCGATGAAAAAATCCAGTTCTTTTATAGTTTGTAAGAAATTTGGTATAATATCCACGAAGTTTCTAAAAAAAATTATAATGCATCCCATTCTTTATCTTTCAGCAATCAACCAGACATAATTGATTTGTTCTTTGTGAAGCATATTCATCAATGCCTCTCACTTAGGCTGCTGAGTGGACAGTCCAAGTAAATTATCTGTTGACTCATCTTCAACAATTTCTTAGTTGTTTGAAGACTCATAAAAGGAAATAGACAAAATGCCTAAGTATACTTATACAGGGGTCGTACACAGTTTTCTTTGGCATCTCTCTTTACACTCCTGTCAATCAGACACAGTCAATATTAGAAGCTAGAATCAGCTCAAGTCAGAATCAACTCAAGCCAGAATCAACTCAATTTCCGTGTCATAATTATAGTTCATGGATATTTTCTGCCCCTTGTAAAGTCTTTCAATCCGCGACTTATCTATTGATCAGACTAATTTTATCCTATAAAGATAATTCAATCCTACGAAGCTTAGCTGGTTGTTCTGACAACTCGACCTGTGAGTGAAGACAAATTACAGTCATGGCTACTTAAATACATGTATCTAATGATTTTTCTCCTTTGCAAACGATATGAGTTAATCTGATTTTTAGAATATTATTTGTCGGCCTTTGTCGGCAAAGAATCAAAAGCATGGTTCATAAGGCCCGGATATTTAATTACAAATAAATAAATAACCAGGCAAATAAATATAATTGATCATTTATGCAAACGAATATCATCATTCCGAATTAGATGATAAGCATATAATGATAATCTTAAATAGTTAATCAACAAGCGTTTAGTTGAATCTATAATGGCTCCTTTATGGTACAGGACACATGGTACTAACTGTACGGAAAAATGGGAACCAGTCTGGAAGTGAATGAACATAAACTAGAATATATATGGGTTTGGCTGGCCAGGATTAGTTGATAATTATCAAAATAAGTAAATCTGTATACAAAATAATGAAAGTGATTTTGTAGGAAAAAGAATCTTTTGAGAGCTTGTCGTAGTTGTAACTGAAAAAAATAGAGACATTGTTTTATTGAAAGAATTTTAGTCCTTTAATAGTCTTGAGTTTGGAACACTCATTACTGAAATTAGCACCTGACTCTTTGCTGCGGAATTGAAAGCACGTGTTTCAAACACATGCAGGTCCAGAAAATGCCACGGCTCATATCCTTTCCTCTACACAGAAGCTGTTATCCAGGTTTCATCTATACTAATAATATAGGTTTGATCATGAGCACTCAGAAATTTAAAGTTATTAAATTTTTATATCATAGTGTTTGCATAGGTTTACTATGGGAACTGAATTGGTACCGTGAGTCCTGCAAATACTTCGGACAATACGCTATGTTGTCAGAAATAATCTGTGTTGGCGCAAGTGTCAAGCATTGTTGTAATCTTGCGTTGCCATGGAGACATTTTCTAAGCATGTTAGAGTATTTGCCAACCGTAAATAATTAGCATGTTTCAGGAACTTAGCAGCTAAAATGCAATTTCATGTTTGAGGAGAGTTTATTTTTTATGGGTCATTTTGTGTAAAATTAAAACTTCGTTTTTCGGAGGAGATAGGTTTCGATTTACTGGAGAAAAATGACATGTTAAAGAAGGAAAATGTGTTGATATTGCAGCAAATGTGCCCATAACTTTTGTTGTATATTTTAATTTATGGCACAGCAATCCGTGTGTGTGTGTGTGTGTGTGTGTGTGTGTGTCAAATTGGTTAACCACGATAAGAACCACTCGGGCATTTCCCTACCTGCTTCTGATGTTGGATACTGAAGAAAAAGGATATCCTAAGGACGCCTCAAGGAGATCCGCGGCAGCTAAGTTCAAGATGAAGCTGTTGATGGGCTGGCGAAAATATTTGTTCTTCCAGAAGACTAGGAATACAGTTCCATTTCCTACAAAAGCCGCTACACCTACACAGTCATTAATTGAAAGTTGAAACATCTCCACTGATAATCTTTTCAAAAAAATCCAATAATAGCTTTAACAATGAGTAGTGTATTCGCATGGTTCAATGTGATAATCAGCAAATAAATTTTCATAAATAAGTTGTCAAATATACGTATATATTAGTGTGTGTGTGTGTACGTATGTAAAATTGTATATGAGTTCTGGACTACTAATTTTACAAAATAAAGTTCTCTTGAACGTAGAAACGTCGGAAGTGTCCATACAATCAAATAAAACAAAACGATTGACGTATACCATGAAATGGTAGCTCTTAAATAAATTCCCTACTCCTTGCAGAACAATTTTCCGAGCCACTAAATAAAACAGCACAGAAACACAATGATACCAGGACAACATTTCCTTCCACTGCTTAAAACATCCCTATATTTCCTAGATTCCAGACTAATGGGTCACTTTCTTGACTTCTGCATAAAGAAAAACACCGCAATGTCCCTTGATCTTACAACAAGATCGTTCTCATTACTACTAAATGTTCAGTGATGCACCTCAAAACTGTCATGTAACTTACTACTGATTACTATTGTACTACCGTACACTAAAATCTTGCTGTTAAATTATATGGAAATTATATTGTACTTCAAAAGCACAATAAAAAATAAATTAAAATTCCATAAGCGTCATCAATAATATAGCTAAGAAACTTTATGATACACGTTTTCCGAGAGGTAATATATATTCGTGGAGTTCAACATAAGACAAATAATCGTGCTCTAAAGAGACTATGCGTACGTGGGATTAAAGTGTAGCCAACGTTAATTACATGGGAATAAAGTGTAGTCAGAGTTAGGTACATGAGATTAAAGTGTTGTCAAAGTTAATTGCATGGGATTAAAGTGTAGTCAAAGTTAGTTACATGGGATTAAAGTTTAGTCAGAGTTAGGTACATGGGATTAAAGTGTAGTCAAAGTTAGTGACATGGGATTAAAGTACAGTCAATGTTAGTTACATGGGATTAAAGTGTAGTCAAAGTTAGTTACATGAGATTAAAGTGTAGTCAATATTAGTGACATGGGATTAAAGTGTAGTCAAAGTTAGTGACATGTGATTCAAGTGTAAAGTTAGTTGTGCTACAAAACAACATTCAAGGTTATGTAAATGTCTGTTTGCATCTATCAAACATAAAAATGATGCACTGCAATATATCAGGGAAAATGTTTTATGCAAATTTTATTCATGATGAAAACATTACGATAAATAGCATCAATCCGTAGAATAAGGTAATTAAATCTGAAGTCTTGTCAGGGTTTATAGTGTATACTTGGTGTAGACATGTATACACATTTCTGCTCAGTGGAATTTACTGCACAACTCGAATACCAGGTCAATCTACAAATATTTATCAAATGATTCATCAAAAACAGAGATAGCATTTGTGGAAAAGAAAGTTAGATTTAAAACAGCACATGGCGACACAGCGTAAGAATTAGTTATGTTTTAATCATCCATTAGACGCTTGAAAAGATTTAAACAATGTTGCAAATTGTTGAAAATACATGTACTACTTTGTGATCGGTGTTCTCTTTACCTGCTGATCAATTCAGATGATGACAAGTTGTCAAGCGAAAAGTACTCCATGGATGTATTTGTATCATTTTTAACTTTTCTGACGTTGCAGTCTTTGAGGAGCACGACGACTACCAATATTTAAGACACCTTTATAGGAACATATTAAGGGCACAAATTAAGATAAAATTTGTTTAACTGAAAGAATGGTTAATGGGCAATGTAAACATTTCTTAAATGATCATCAAAAGCACAACAAATGACCAGTGTAAATGTCAACAATTATCCCACTGACATTCATTGCATCATGCTGGATTTGAAACGTACTAAGTATAAAAGATTACATGATAGTGTTCTTAAATTAGCCAGCAAGGCATCAGTTTTCAAATCAAAAGAAAAGAAAAGAATAATGTTTAACATGTTTAACATAAAGAATGTATTGATTTGATCTGTTTTGTAATAAAAATTGTATGGTGATTACATAATAGACCAGGATTTATACGCTATTATAATACTTTCAAAGTCGCAATAAATGATATATGGGACTTTCATTTCATGGTGATAATTTCTGAACTGGACAAATGATCCATTTCCAGTCATGACTTCTGTTTAATTATCTACACTGCAATATAGGTTGTAATGACATTTTTTTTTTCATTCAATCAAATAGATTCAAGATGTCAATCTGCTCATCTGTTTCCGTTTTCTGCCACTCTAACCGCACTAGTGTATAACTTCAATTAGTTTATACACGTTTACAGAGATATAATATTCATCTTCAATTTATTTACATTTTGATTTTCCATATATCTTCATTGTCTTCTTGCTTGATTTCCTAGTAATATAATATTCAGTATTTTCATACTTTCTTTTGAATGGGTGACTCAAGAATAGATATTTTCATCTCTTGTAGTTCTATCGAACTAATTATCATTATGGTTTACTGAATCTAATGTATCTGTGAAAAGAAAAATCATATTTGCGCCTTTTGCCATAAATTTAAGCAAACACCACATCAGTACCTAAATCCTCTTTGACATTTCAGCAGTACACTGGCAAGAAAACAGAGATGTCACATTTCCTGTTACAGATTTTTTCATACGCTCCGCTATCTACGTCTGCGCGCTGTTTTCGGTTTGTTTGAAGGGTTGCTAGGTTTATTTTGTTTGTGTGTCTGGCAGGGGTGTCATGATTTGCCATAATTCAGCAGCAGCTTTGTCTTGCTTTTTTTGGCTTATCTCTGGGTTCTATCTCTGGCTTTTGGCTTATCTCTTGGGTTCTATCTCTGGGCTCAATTATACATGTTAAGTATTTAGGACTATGCGTACACTGGTTTCGTTTTAGAAATTCAACCCATATACCAAATGACCAAATGAGCTAAGTCAGTCAGTTATTTTTACTGAAATTTCATCCACTGAGTTTTACTGTCTACTTGCCTAAATCACTATACTAAATTAATTTTATCAACTTTCATTATACCGTGCGTCTGTCTCTCTGAATTAATTTTATCAACTTTCATTATACCGTGCGTATGTCTCTCTGTTTAAGAAATAGCTGGTAAGAAGCAGCGTCATATACATACAACCAGATACAGATGAATTCAGATTATGTAAGTAAATGGGGATAACTGGAATCTGACTGAGTCGGTCAGCCGTTCGCATTCATAGGTGTATGTGCGTGCGTGTGTGTATCTGTCTGTGTAATATGTATTCCTTGTTAACCAGGAACCCATGCCTGATTGCATGTCCTCTCAAATTTTTAAACGTAACAGAAGTATGCATTTGTGTACAATTGCTGCCTTACATCGGATCAAATTAATAATTATCACCAAAAGCGCGGAATCACAGTTTGATGCTTCATTAATTTATATATGATATACATACTGATTGAAGCTTTAAAGACTTGAAACAGTCTGTAGTCACTAATAGGCCCTTTCAAGCTCACATAAATAAAAAAAAATCACATAATACTTGAAACTTATGACAAAGGTCATATCCTGAGAGAAAACAATATTATAGAATTTGTTTAGTCCATAACGGAATACTTAATTTTATATCTTATGTTGTATATTACCTTTGGAATTATTTTTGTATTTGCTCGATACTGTTAGTTATAATAAGTGTGTTTGGTAGTACTAACATAGCCTTCTATTGTGTATGTTTTTTTGTTACCTAAAATGGCCAGGTAAATTCCGATCCCTAAATGGATAGCAGTAGGTAAAGTTCCTTTATATGGGTCATTATCTACCCAATAGGTGGTGTTTAGGATGTTCGAAGATGTCATGTTGATCTCGCAGGATCCTAAAAGAAGAAAAAAGGAAGATATAAACTGCATACGGTTTCAAAATCTAAACAGCTTGGTTAAAACTTCCTAGATGCAGATTCTCTCTCTCTCTCTCTCTCTCTCTCTCTCTCTCTCTCTCTCTCTCTGGTCAAAAAGTACTTAATCCAGATTGAAGCACGCATTTAAATACTCGGAATAATAAGTATAATGCAAGTACTTATCAAAAAAGGGAGGTAATAAATATGTACGTACCAGTAGATTCAATTTACTTCCTTTTTGTATTTTGCCTGATAAAGAATAAATCTGTAAGTAATGGCGAAGTTTGTTATTTTGTTTACGTGCGTTTGTTGTTATTTTTAATTAGAGATTTTGAAAGATTGCCTCCTATTTTACTAATAAATGTATCTTTCATGCATTTTATGACATTTCGAAAAGTCTAACATTTAGCGACAGCTTCTGTCGTTTCTACGTGTGTTAAAATATACCAAGAACTTTGAATAATGATTTTAACATTAGTTGTATGTTATACACGGTGAAGAGTAATTTCATTTTCATCATGAAATTTTGTCTTTATTCTATATTTAAAGTTACAAAATATCAGGAAATCATTGACCTATTCTACGAATGACTTTTGATATTCACGTTTATTTTGTTGAATACGAAGTAATGAACCAGTCGTAAAAATATTTTATAACCAGTTTCCTGATTCACCTGAATTTTCGTTTATGATAAAAACCCAAATTATGTACAAAGGTAATACATCGTCCCTTTAGGCAAATAAATTGTTAAAGGTCTGCATCATATTTAGCTCTTTCTAACTTTGAATTTAATTTCTAAACGGTAATTCATTATCGAAGTTTGTGAGACAGTTTGAAATATAACCTTATCATCGGTAATTGAATCATCTGTTTGGTTAAATTATTACAGAGATGTTTTGCAAGAGTTATCACTTCCTCGATTTGCAGCATAAAACAGACAGCAAGAGATTTTATATAGTTGTGTACGCCAAAGGTAAAACTAGCTACTTTTTTCGTGTGAGATACCTTTTTATTTCTCTCACGTCCACAGGGAAAAGTGTTTGCAATGCGTTTTATTTTTCTAGGGTATTGCCATCGATAGTAATGAGCAAGTACTGTACCAAATCTAATCCTTCTTCAAAAATCTTTCGATATACCCTTTTATGCTCCAGATGAAAAAGTGAGGTCCAAAAGAAAATAATTTATGAGGAGAAGACGTATTGCGACCCACGAAACAACTTGTACGATAAAGAATAGAATGAACTGTAAAATGCATGTGTTGGTGAAATGGGAAAGATATTAAGAATATTTCGAAAGATGATAATTCACCAGAACATCGTGGCACTAAGATAAATAGAAAGCGTAAAACTGGCTGCTCAAAGTCGATGGATGACACTCGGACAAATCAGTTAAAGAACAGAATGCAATTAGTCCGTTGAAACAACCTTGAAATGTTTACTGATATTGCAAGAAGATTTTGGATGATATTACACTTGCTTATTTTTGCCAATAATGGAAAGTTCCGATATTTCTGCTTGAATCCGTCCAGGACAGCAACAACACGTAGCAATGCCGTTTAGGACAATTGGATCAGCATTTAATGACAAAATATTTTAGAAAAGTCTGAACAGTTTCAATGAGATGAAATCAATGATGACTTAAACACTTCAAATGTATATGACAATATGATTATAAACAGTAATAAGGACATTAGAGACATCTGAATGAGTACCATATCAGTCATCTGAATGATTACAATATCAGTCATCTGAATGAGTACCATTTCAACGTCATCTGAATGAGTACCATATCAAAATTCATCTGAATGAGTACCATCTGAAAATGATATGAATGAGCACGATATCAGTCATCTGAATGAGTATCATATCAGTCATCTGAATGAGTACCATATCAATCATCTGAATGAGTACCATATTAGTCATCTGAATGAGTACCATATCAAAATCATCTGAATGAGTACAGTATGAAAATGATCTGAATGAGTACTCTATCAGAGTAGTAAGGGAAAGTGTTGGTTCTAGCCCAAGACCTCTTTTCACCCCCTCCCCACTCTCAGAACAAATATAAATTACTCTCTCAGAGACCCTAAAATTCCCACCCCAAGCGAATTTCTAAAAACTAAAAGGCAGATCCTAGCCCAAATATATTTTGAGATTAAATGTGCCCATCCCCAGATTACTACAGTAATGCAGTCTGGAAAATCAATACTCTACAGTGTTTTGGTTGCCTCATGTCGCAGCCTGAAAATCAGTAATCATTTATTAGCCAAGCCAGGCAATATGTTCTAGAACATTCCAGAAACGCCCACGCAAAATGACTCATAATCATGGAATTTCTAGAATGACTCATAATCACATGGAATTTCTAGAAAAACGTCCACGCAGATCTATTAGTATATAAGGCAGGTAAAATTTCCTTCTGAGGCACTTTCAAGAGGACGTCTTCACCGAGCGGAATCAAGTAAGTGGCATTTTTCATATATTATTTATACCTCATCACCAATTATCAATGTTTCTACTGTTGAAATTAGAAATATTTCATCATCACGATAGTAGAGACTAAACTTTACTTTACCGCTCACACAGCGACGAGACTCAAATAAATCTTTTATTTGCAATTTGTTAAGAGGATATTTTTTGTCGATAAAATATACTTTTGATCGATCAAGATCGATTGTAAGTTTAGTATATTTTTGTTGGCTGATCGGATTGTGAAGGTTTTTAAATTCCGCTAACAACTTCTGGCTCAGTTGTTCGAGGTAATTGAAATACTCGCTGTCATCAGATCTGGTAAGAGAAAGTTTTAGCTTGTCTCGAACTGCGGTAAAACATATACCTGATGTTTCATTATTAATTTCAACTGTCAACTGTTTGCCGTTCATCATTAGATATTTGATCTTGCTATTGTAACTATTTGTGACTGTCAAATTTTCAAACATTATTTCTAAAGTTTAAATAAAATTTCATACCTTAGTCATCGAATATAATATCGAGTATAGATCTATCATCAAAACAATAACCAAGTGCAAATGTATCTACTCCATTTTCACAATAACGTTTGTCATCAAAATTACTCAATCCGCGTTTGATAATGACATCTGTTTCGAGTTTATGATGATTCGTTCGAATAGCCATTGCTCTTATAAAACTAACACCACCATCAAGCGCGTACTTGTAATCATCAAATTTCATAACCTTTTTAACAAAATCGCGAGGCAGACCTTTTGCCTTTTTCGTTATTTTATTATTGTCTAGCAATACCGCGTACATTTTACTGCGCAATCCGATAAAGTATTTGATGATTCTCGAGTTCATTTCATCTTTGAACTTACCAATAACCTTTTTATTTGTGTCGTCATGAAATTTACTGTCACGAGGGTAATCGGAAAGATCAAACAGATGTCGATTATCATATATATCCTGATAGACGTCCTCACATTCGATTTCATACACGAGCGAGTCGGTATCAGTAAACAATAGTCTACTGGACGGCCATTGATTTTTAACAAAATTGTAATGAAAATCGTACATCAGACATTTTGATAAATCTAACACGGAAGCTCCAACGTAAATCGGCTTGTTTAGTTTTAGATTTGTTTTTCTTCTTTGTATCGCGACAAGATTTTCATTAAAAATTTTCATGCTAACAAAATCATCGTCCGACACAAGTTTATTTCTGCGATTGATATCATTAACTAGCTCGATATTTACGCGTTTCCTAATATTTTCCATCGTCTTACCAAAAACGGAAGTGTTCATAAGCTTAAAGAAGTTTTTTTCAAAATCAGTTTTTGCTACAGCTCTTCTCGAAGTGTTTGAGTTAATATAACCTTTCATCCACGGCGACTGATTAAACTTTAAAACTCTATGAACTTTCCTCAACACAAGACCAGCATCTACTGCTTGTTTTAAAACTTTGTAATGCAAAACATAATTTTTCTTATCGAGTAAATTTGGTACTAGTTTTTTGACCATAGAATTTTGTCTTGGTGATGCTGTCGCTTGTTGTTCTTGAGACAACGTACTATAATCTATTATCATCGATTCCGCACAGAAAGGATAATCGTTGTGTAAATTGTGTAGCGAAGTTGGATAATCGAGATCAACTTCAACGAAGTACGAAACATCGTCGGGTATCTTTTTTTCTGTCTCCGATAGAAATTGTTCAGCTGTAATCCAACGAAATCCACCAAAAGGCATTGGTTCTGCCATAGAATAACCGTACAAATTATTACAATCTACATAAATTATATACTTCGAAGGAAGCTTGAAATTATACTTTTTCATATACTTATTGTTTGCTTCCGCATACTTTTTTGTTATCACGCTAATACCGCCTCGGATACCTTTTTCGATAAAATTGAACATATCAACGTTAGTCAGTAATTCTAACCTTACTTTACTAAACTTTAACAATGCGTCCCACGACAGCCCGGGAGCAGAATAATACCAACAAGGATCTAGTCCATAATTGTTATAGCTCACTTTTCGAAAACTTTCAAATATGTCCGCCAGCAATAACACGTCAGTTTTTAGATACAAATCATGATAATCTCCAAACGTCTTACAATCAAATTCTTTCCAGATATCTTGTGCATATTTGTAATCATCATCGGTTATATTTTCATTTTTAAGTTGTGAGTAAAATTTGTCCTTGTCAGGTAGCGAAGTTTCATCAAATTTACTCCAATCATCGAGATACTCGTACGGAAATACTCCTTTTTTAGTCAGTAGATTATATTTATCTCCAAAACAGTCTCATAGGTTATCAAACTCGCTACAACCTTTTACCAGCTCATCCAATGATGCAGCCATAAATTGTAGGCTCTCAATAAAACGCAACTTACCTAGCGTAACTGACATATACTTTTCAAAATTATTTGGAATGCATTTGATTACGTTATCGAGTTTTAAACGAGATTTTACGTCAGGATCACCAAAAGCTTCTACGATAATGTGGCTATCATATCCTCAAAAGTTGTGAAGAATAACTGGAATAAAATCTGGAGCATGAAACTTTAAATTACATTGATCATGAGCTGCTCCACGATACTGTCCTGTTATATGGCAATGGTCATGTACTTTTTTATTATCCTCAAAAGCTTTTTCACAAATATAACAAAATTCTGCTTGCTCGTGATCAGATTCTTGTTGAGATGTCAGTTTTATCATTGGAGTTACTCTTTTCAAACGATAAAATATATTATCAACTTCGCTAATCAACCGCTTGAGAAGCCAGACAGCCGGATTTCTCCACGATATAATTTGATTGGTTTGGATAATCTCGAATCAACACAACAAACTATCTTATACGCTACTCCGCACGGAACATGATTTTGAGTTTTTCTTGTACTCGATTGGTTAGGATTATTTTCTACGCCAAGTACAGGCTGAAGTAAGCATTCGAAATCAGCGTATATGACGAAAGGAATTTTTAGTTTGTGATTGTGATGGACAAACTGTAACACACTATTTTCTTTGGACGGCATCGTTATTCGTTGTACGTCACTACAGTACTGCAAATGCTTTTGTAATGTTTCATTGTCTGTACAACTGTGCAAGCAGCGATAACAAAAGAATATTTTATTATTTCGTTTATTATACTGTCTGCCAACTAGTCCACTAAAGTTTTTAATCCAAACGTAATGATTTTTATAAAACAGCAGGTTTATTATCGATTGTAAAGCTTTTTCTGAAATGTAACTTGGATAGACGTTTTCTTTTTCGTTTAGTCTGAAAACGTTGATCGAAACAATATTTTGATTTTCAAACTTTGGTATTTGATTTTCTGCAACTGGAAAGTCGATGCCATTAAAATTTAATTTTGATACGTGACTAATATACTTGTCAACACGATCAGCGTGTTTTTCTGCTGGAAATAGCGCAGAAAGAATAGCCCACTGGAAACATCTGTTATCGAGGTTTTTAACGTTTACATAGCATTTTTTATTTTTTACTTTTGGTGGCAAATCAATATACGAACTACCGCGTAATACGTCATATTTTATTGTGTGAAATAAAATTTTCTCGATCATTTCAAACTTCCAACCCGAACCCAATTCGGTAAATTCTTCTATCTTTTTCCAAATTTCTTGGTGTATTTCATTAGCCAGTGACAAAAGATCACGTCGTGATTTTGCATTAATGTAATGGTCTGCAATTTCCTTGTCAGTCGATCCCTCTGTCACAAGTAGCTCTGAAAATATAACGTGATATTGCACTAATATTCTTAGACCCTTATGTTTTTCAAGTTCACGTTTTACAGTTGGCTCTAGCAAATGATAGAGATTTGTTGCAGTAAAATTTACCAGTACGATTTGTTTACTGAACCTATAACTGTTGTCGAGTCCTGTAAAGGCAGTCGCTATTTTTTCAGGTTCTCCCATAAGACTCTTCTTGGCTATATCACGTAATTTCAGCATTGCTATATAATAGTGTAATATTATATGTTTAATTGATTGTTCGATCGATAACTCACTGCACGCCAGCTGAACAATCAATTAGAGATATAAAATCCTTATAGTATAATGACACAAAATCTGAGATACATTCGATTGACAGCAGAGGAGCAAGAAGCATAACATGTTCATCCGAAGTATAACTTTTACGCTGGAAATGCACTTGGTTCGGTTATTAACATAAAATCTAAAAAATCTATAGGAAAACCAACACCAGCGGGTTATAAGATTAGTGTAAATGGAGATAATGCTGAGAGAACGGAAATGTTTAGAAAAGATTTTATTTATACTTTATTCTGCGATGATATTCCAGAAGGACAAAGAGTCTATAGAGTAAATGGCTCGATTACTGATGACAATATTGAAAACCTATCTTTACAAGATGAGTTTCAACGTCATAAAGTATTTGATTTATACGAAGCAAATGATAAGGGAATTATACGACATATAAGGACAAAAAAAGTTATTGGATATTTGAATAATAGCGGATATTTACGTATAAATGTCAGAGGAACACTAACCGATCAAGTTAGTTATCTTAGTCATCGTTTTGTTTACGAGGTGTTTAACGGACCCATACCCGATGGTCTTGTGATTAATCACATCAATAACGTAAAATCTGATAATCGAATAGAAAATTTGGAAATAGTTACCCAGCAGGAAAATGTGAAAAAAGGACGAGGTGGCGGTATTAATTTTAGATATCCGGCAAAACCTGTTGTTTCGTTGAATCTCAAAACAGATGAGGAGATTAAATTTAAATCGATTTCAGCTGCGGCGAAATACTATAAGATAAATCCTGGGGTAGTAAAATTTGTTGCCGATAGAATAACAAGATCAGCTTTTTCACTTAACTAAACTTTTATCGCCTTTTCTCCTAATCACTTTTTCGATAATGAAAACATCTTGCTCAGTTTTCTGAAGTTCTTGTTCATAAAAACTACCAATGATCGGTTCCCCTGCCAGATCTTTTAGCGCGTATGTTACAGGTATTGTTAAAAGTACTTTATCAACTACAAACACTTCTTCAGTCCAGTTTGGAGTAAATCCTTTTCCAAATGTTTTTTTGGTCAAAGAACTTCTAACTCGATCACCCACTTTAAATTTATGTCTGCGGTACATGTTTTCATTTGCTAATATCGGATTTTTAATTGCGTCGTTTGGCGATAGTTTAGTGGTTCGATGTTTCGTGTTATTATATTCGTCAACTATCTGCGGAAGATCATCAATATACCTGTTCGTATTTTTAGCTGTCAAATACTTGTGTATTTTTTTGTTTAGCGTGCGATTAAATCGCTCGACGACAACGCTTTTACCTTCGTTTCCTGTAACATATTTTTTGATATTATTTTGTTCTAGAAACTGCTCAAACTTTTTATTAAAAAATTCTGCTCCGTGATCAGTCCAGATTCTGTTCGGTTTTCTTTCTGTACTTGTTATTATTTGTTTTAACGCATCAGTTATCGACGTTCCTGTCTTGTCTAAAACTGGAACACTAAAAGCATATTTGCTAAAAATATCTATGACATTAAACAAATATTTCTTATTATCATTAAACTGAGCCAGATTTGACGCATCTACTAAATCTATCGCCCAGATATCATCAACGGCATTTGCGACAACTTTACGTCGCGTAAACTTTTCTTTTTTAGGTTTGTGTAGTTCGGCTGCGAGATCGTCATACAATTCCTTTCCGAGTCCTAATTTATATTTTGCTCCAATAAAACCCTGTACCAGCTTTCTATCAAAACGTTCTCGTATATTTGTTGGCTCCATATCACGAAGTTCGTCTAACATTACTTTATCACAACCAGCCTTATCTTGCTCGTTGTCCCGGTAACAGATATCGTGACGCATTGCTATTGCATCAACTTGATTATAAGGCTCCTGTCCTGGCAGCGGATTATCATTTTCATCTAGTTGTTTATCAAGAGGATTATAAGGTCCAGTGTATTTATGACCTGGCAATGTCCAGCCTCCTTTTGGTTTTGGTAATTTGCCAATTAATTTATGTATATCTACACCTGTTCCAATTATTTCTCTGTTGTTACAACGTTGACAGTATGTGACAATTTTATTTTGCTCGAGACATAAATCTCTGTCAGAATCGCACTTGCATATCATTCTATATTTTTAGTCGTCTACTAAAATAATCTTGTCAGGAGGGCAACCAGCTCCCAGCGACTTCTTTAAAAACATACTTTTTCTTTTTCCACAGATTGCACAAATACTTTTTAGCATCATTCTATTATTTTTTGTTTTTTCCGTCGTCTCATCTTTATTTTCTGTTTTAGTTTTACATTTGAGACAATATGTTGACATTATATATTTGTAAGTTTAGATAAAATTTATTGCAAGTTTTAGATAGATTTACAAAAGTTTATTGCAATCTCATCATTAGCGTGAGAATGTTGCTTATCAAACTGCAAAATAAACTTTAAAAAATTAGGATCTTTTGACATTTGTCGGACAAACATTATACAATAATATCCGCAAGCAGAAGTTCCAACAGGTTGAAGTTGATTGGACGAATAATATATTATTTTATATTTTTTGTTTATATATTTTTTTATTACATCGCTCGGAGGAAGTCCAAACGAGTCAAAATAATTGTTATTATAAACTGCTACCCAATGCGTGCCGGATCCGTCATTGAAATCTTGTATATTTATCACACACGAACCCAGCGACGATGTTGCTTGTGCTGGTACAGTGCTAAGTTCATCTTTGGAATAAACTCCGTGGAAATTTTTTACTGATTTTAGTTTATCAAGTATATCAAAGTTACTTAGCGGGGTGGCCGTGTTCCCGGCAATGTTAGTCCTCGTCCTCCTATTTCAAGCAGATTTGGCAGTAGACTTCCCGCTAGTCCCGCTAAAAGTGGAGCGAAAGGAATAATTCCTCCTTGTTTTGTTTGATTGCGTTTCGTTGTTTTCTTTTTTTTCGACGATTTTGTTGTTTTCGTTTTTTTCGACGATTTTGTTTTTCGTTGTGGCATTAAATTTATCGGTCACATAAAATTAAACTTTAAACTATTTTTTTTATTCCACTACCCTCAACTGCTTTTTTCGTTGCGCCTGATATTGCGCCAGACGCTGCTGCTAGTCCTAATGTACCTAACACCGGTAAAATTTTAGGTAATAACGTGCTGGCTATCACTGATAATGCCGGACCAAAGAAACCACCTTGTTTTGACATCGCTGTTATTTGTGCGGCACTTAAATTTAAAACAAAAGGTTTTTTACGATCGTACCTGTTTACTTGATTTTTTGTCAGCATTAATTTTGTTAAAATACCCTCGGAAATGTTAGGGTTGATTTTTAATGATACCTGTCTCTGTTTTGCAACAGCAACTGCTAATTTTTTAACTTGGCCATCAGTCAAATATATATCTTTTATAATATATTTTGTCATCTTATATAACGATTGCAGATTAAACTTGTACCGTCATTTTACCTCCAACGGAGTCTATCGTAACAAATCTGTCGCTGATCACTAACGCGTACACGTACAACGGCGCTATTGGAGCTTCTCTGAGTGTCCAGGTAATTTCAATATCAGCTGTCGAATCAACTAATCGCTCGCCATGTCTACTAACATCAAAATGAAATATTGGGTAAAGTGTACGAAATTCCTCTGCTGATATTTGGGATCCATCTTCAACATCTTGATATTTTTGTATTGCGTCGAGCAGATGCATGTAAGGTCTAGTAATATTTTTATTAGCATCATCTGCAAAATTGCATTCTATCGCTCGTTCTGGATATTGCTTCGAATTTAGTCTAGCATGTATTCGTCTAACATCAGCGTTATCAAATATTGCATTGTTTTGTTGTTGGTTACCACGTCGCGCTTGCTGTTGAAATACGACAAACAGTTGCCTCGGCAGTTGTTCGCTTGGTGTTGTTGTGACTCGCCATGTGTAGTCAGTAGTATTTGGAACCGCTGTTTGATATATTTTATGTTGCTGAAAATAAATCTTCTTTGTATGTTTATCGAGTATACTGTTTACTTCTGACATTTTAGTGACTGACGGCGTTATCCGCGGCATCCACAATGCAAGTTTGTTTATGATAAATTGTACATCAGCTCCGCCTGACCTAAACAGACAGTCGTTTTGTTCTGCCCGATCTAAAATAAGTGTATGTTTAACTCCACGAAATACTTTATCGTAATCGCGACAAAAGCCAAAAATCATACTTAACGGAAGCATCATTGTAATTTGACGTGATCCTGCTGCAAGTTCTCTTCGCCTAGCAAAACCTTCATTATAATGTGGATTTTTTACGCTAATTGTGTTATTGATTAAATCTAACATTGCAACGCCGTCCGCACCTGCACCTGGTGCGTCTATACCAAGATTATTACAAGCTGCAGTAAGTGAGACTCTTGTAGCGTCTGCGTTAGCGTCTGCAGCTGGTGCGGCTATACCTAGTGCGGCTGCATTAACAATAAGAAAAGTTCTTACAATTACAGCATCTGCAGCCGCATTAGCTCCGTGTACCAAAACACCTTTGGAGAAAAGTTCGGTCGATTCGGCTAAACCACGTCCAATATCTTTAAACCACATCATGTTTGTTGCAGTTGATCTGGAGTAATCGTCGGAAAACGAAATAATATTTAAAATTGTACTTGCAACTTGTAAGTGACTTGAAATATCTTCTACAGTTTGATTAGCTAGTTGATATCTAGCACTTTTGAATAAACACCAGCCGTTATTTATAAGAGCTACTTCTGTTCCAGCTGCAATTGCAACAGGTGGATTGGCTACTGTCATAATCTGACCGCGAACTTCTAACACTGCCTTATGTGGCAGTGGAAATACATCTTCGTCTCGAGTATTAAATGTTCTAATACCAGCTTTATTTGGTTCATTAGAATTTTCATCGAGATACTCAACATACTCAAATTCTGTTACAGTGTTATCGATGTCGTAAGTTTCTGATAAATTGAGATAATTTTTAACAGACATTTTTTATTGATTAGGTTATACAAAATTTTATTGCGGCGTCGTTACTTTAGATACTAATTTTTGTATAATCTGCTCGCCTTTCGGTGATAAAAGTTTTTTCGTTGTTGTTATCATAGCACGTTGCGTTTCTTTTGTTGGTGCGATCTCTGAAATAACTTGTTTGATTGTAGGTACACTGCTTTGTGGATCACTTTTTATTTTATCAGATATTTTTTGTCCCACCGCAGTTCCAGCAGCAGATGCAGCCCCAGTTGCAAAAGCTTTACCTGCGTCAAGTGCAATTGGTGCAACTTTACGCGCGATTCCCGGAACATTTTCAATAACTTTAGTAAATATACTCCCAAAAAATCCTCCTACTATTTTTCTTCAATAAATTTTTTTCTCTGTTTCATTATATCTGAGGTTGTTTAATTTGTATTGTCAATCACGAAGTCGCAATAACTTTGTTATTGTACGCGTAAATGTAAATAATATGTAACAATTTCGTTGTTCAGATCTAATTGCCTACCAGATTGATCTGTTAATTGCATTGTTATACTTGTTATTTGATTTTCAACATTTAACGGATAATATATAATATGACGCGGAGTAATTTGCATGAGAGAACCTGGTGGAACATCTGGCGAGAAACTATAAATCGTTTGTCCTTTACTGCCCTGGGCTGAGTAAGATCCAGAAGCAATAGAGCAATTTACTAATATTGTATTTACGTCGGTTATATTTACCGGCAGTTCACCGTCATATGTAATAGCTTCATTAGGATCTAAATAATACTCTCTATGTTCAAATCCTATCAGTGGTGCGATACTTCTCGGTGATATAAAACTAACTGACATATTTTTTATTGTCATTCTAGCTCGTAACGTGTTATAATTCGCTGCTAACTCGAAATTATCAGGTTTCATCTTCTCTTTTTGCATAAGCTCTTTTATCACTCTGTTTAGATCAGTAATATTATAAGCTCCTTGTGGAATTTTAAATGTTTTCCATTGCGTGTCTCTTATTGAAATAATTGCAATCTCATCATTGACACCAGTTTTTACGTTAGCCATAGCATTCCAGCAAGTACAAGAAATTAATCCAATTTCATACTGTTTCTCAGTATCAAGTTGTATTGGAGGAATATAATTTACTGAAAAATTTGCGCTATCTTTTGCGGTTGTACTAGAGTCTAGCAATAATGTTGTTGACATTGTTATTTATTATATTTTTTATAAAATTAAATCGCCGAGATTAAGTCGCAGTGTAAAGTTTCATACTCGTCAGATGTTAATAAATTTTCTGATCTTAGATGATCAAGTATATCAATAATTTCATTATCAATTTCAACACTAACATTCCCAGCTTCTTTTGATGATATTAATAGCATTAATCTGCCTATAATTTCAGCAGTTGATGTAAATATTTTTACACCAGTTCCAGCTTTTACTTCTGCATCTTCCTTTAACCTTTTTTCAAGTTCATCATAATTATCAACCAACCGACTTAACTCTGTTTGTCTTTCAATAGGATCTTTTATGTCCTCTGGGACAACTTTATCAGCTTTTATACGTATTTGATCTATTTCTTTTACCTCACTACTCAAACCACTAGCGTGATGACTACGATTTTTTTTTATATTACGAATAGCTTTGATATAAAGATCGGCGATAATACCTTCTCGGTATTGTCTGGCACTGCTGTAGTAGTCTTCATTTTCCGGTTTTACATCGTATAAATGTTTCTTACTTTTTTCTTTAATTTTTTCTAGCTCTTTAATTTTTTCTTCAGCGTTGTAATCAGTTTTTATAATATTTTGTATTCTCACATTTTTAAAATTGTATTTTTCGTTAAACGTTTCATACTCGTAATCTCTTATTTCGTTATTTATACGCTCTAGAATATCTTTAACATTTTGCTCGTCTTGGATATCTAGTCCATGTTCTTTTCTAAATGCTTCTTTTCTAACTTTTTCTTTCTCATACATCTCCTCTAGTGCTATTTGACCATTACTTTTTGGTATTTCAATTTTTTTCTCTATATCTTCTAACTTAATTATAATCGGATCAACTAATACTCTTTCTGATAATCTTTGTTCAAGTAAAAGTGGATTATTTAATAGCAGTCTTAGTTCAGCTTGTCTAGCAACAGGATCAGCAATATGTTTTACAAGTTCTCTAACTAACTTTAACTTTTCTTCATCAGATCTTCTAATAATTTTTGCAGCAGCTGCTTCTTGTTGTTCTTTAACAAGCCCGACTAAACCTTTTTCTTGAAGTTTTTTAACTTCTTCGTCTGACAGTGTCCTAGTTTCAGGTTGTTTTCCAAGTAGTGCTTCAGTAACTGGTTTGAGAATCGTAGCTGTTGTTTCTGCAGCAGTTATTTGTCCACGTCGTGCCTGTTGTACCCTTTGCTTAAATGCTGCTTGAGATTGAGCAAGTTTTTTTAGATCTTCTATATGTTTTCTATATTTTGCTCGTTTGTCCATAATTATTATATATAAATTTTATAAAATTGAAACGCCTTACTGTAAGTAAATGTTAATACAACAGCGAAACATTTTAGTTGGATCATGTGTAAGTTTATCAAATAAGAAGAAGTTATATTTATCTTTTGTAGCTTTATGATAAAGTTCGATAAATTTATCTTTTGTTACGTCACCGCATTGTTCGTTCGCAATATTTCTGACGTCAACATTGTCCAATCCCGGAAATAATATAAAACAACCGGTATTTCGCCGAATAAATCTGTCAACATTATAAAAACCTTGAGCTAAATAAACAGAATTACACTTTTTATTTCGCGATAGTGAAAAATATGATCTTATTTTATTCATCTCCGTATTATTTAGTGGAATATCGTCAAAAACTACTATCTTATATTCAGATGCATCAAGTTGATTAACTGGAATAAGATCTTCTGGCTGTCTGATTATAAAAAAATCTTCACCAGCCTCAAGATCATCACGAAGTTTGTCATTATATTCGCTTAGTAGCTCGTACTTATCTTGCTGTGGATTAATTGTATAAATATAAACTCGATCGTAGTTAAAATTATCGCCAAGAAGCAAGTTCATAAGCAAATTTGTTTTTTCCCGATCCAGTTCGCCCAACAATAAGATAATGACAATCTGGAAGTTCATTGTTATGTTTATGTTTCACCAATCGTTCTGTATCAAAGTTTAATATCGTCGCCATCGTTGTTATATAATTTTATGTAATATTAAACTAACTAATGTTGACAATTTTATGTAAGACAATAAATAATGAGCTACTATACAAAATTTGGAACATTAACAGGAGATTTATTGACTGAAGGTTATCAAGGTGACTTATCTAAGTACGCAACTCTTGATCAGCTAAGAAATGAAATTGATAATTTATTAAATCTCACAAGTGTGGATCAAAATGAAGTTGTTATTTTCCAGGATAAACAAGGACGATTAAAGACGAGTAATGTACAACTGTCAAATGTACTTGTACGAATTCCCATCGCGGTTGTTAATAATATTGTGACTTTTACTAATCAAGGTAAGATACAAGATTCCGGTAACTCGATTAACGATTATGTCAAAAAAGCTGGTGATTCATTCACAGGTAGTATTATTATGAATCAAAATAAAATTATAGACCTTGGAAATCCAGCTGTAGATACAGACGCCGCAACAAAAAAAATATGTCGCTGATCAAGAATCTAAGTACGTATTGGCCAACGGTGGTATAATGCGTGCATTTCTCAACATGAACAATAACGGTATTAATAATATTAGAACACCGGAATATGATTTTGATGCTGCAAAAAAAAAGTATGTTGATGATAAGGAAATTCCTATTTCAACTTCGTTAAAAACAATCGGTGATGAAATGACTACACTTAGTGCTACTTTTTCTAGACATGTAGAAACGTTGTTAAATTTTCGTAGAAATATAAACAAACCCTTTAAAGAATTTTTTGGGGAACAACCAACCGTTGAAATAAAACTAGCCTACATTAACACGAAACTCAACGACATTGTCAGTGGAATACCTAATATTGTTAAAAAAAACTAATCTGATTAATATTCCACATGGACAAATTAAAAATATCGTGTACACAGTAGCATCAGGATCAACAATATGGACACCGCAAAATAATACACTCGAACATATCGTAGAAGTAACTGGGTTATACAGGTTATCTATGTACGGTTGGAAATTACTGCTGCCACTTCATTTTCACCAAATGTATATCATAATCCTCTATTGGTGATGCTAACCAAGAATATGAAAGAAATCTTTACGTTAATATCAACGGAAATGCCTCCGAGACGTTACTGGTGGTTTCTGGAATTTATAGCTGAAACTTTTAATTAATTACTTAACATCATTAGGTATAATGAATCAAACCAGAACCAGCATTGTTGTAAACTAATATTATATAATGAAAAAATATATATTTGATTTCAATCACATTTCAAAAGAAATTCCAAAACAAGATGTGGACGCTCTAATGCAATATTACAAATTTTATCATAAAAATACTTTGGTGCGTGAAAAAATGTTACAAATATTATACCAAAATACTTCGCGTAATATCATATTTACCGCTGTTATTGACTGGATCTGGTATAATTTCGAGTGGTGCATCATTAAACCCGTTTTTGTTAATAATATCGGGCATTGGTGTTTCTCTTACAACTGCGTGTAAAAAGATAGAACCTCGACTAGCGACTAAAAAAAATAGTTGCCAAACGGCTAGTATCACCTATAAAAAATTACTTGATCAGATACGATCTTACTTGCGGGGTATAAAATATGATATGGACGATTTAATACTTGAGTTTTGTATTATTGACAGTATGTTAACAGATATTCTACCAATGAGAGTCAACAAGTATGAAAAAGATTATCAAAAAAAGTATGATAATGATAGGGTATGAAATATTATCTAAACAATAATAAATAATATATGAAAAACGTCACTTACCTGATTCCGCTCGGTGAAGACGTCCTCTTGAAAGTGCCTCAGAAGAAAATTTTGCCTGCCTTATATACTAATAGATTTGCGTGGGCGTTTTTCTAGAAATTCCATGTGATTATGAGTCATTCTAGAAATTCCATGATTATGAGTCATTTTGCGTGGGCGTTTCTGGAATGTTCTAGAACATATTACCTGGCTTGGCTAATAAATGATTATTGATTTTCAGGCTGCGACATGAGGCAACCAAAACACTGTAGAGTATTGATTTTCCAGACTGCATTACTGTAGTAATCTGGGGATGGGCACATTTAATCTCAAAATATATTTGGGCTAGGATCTGCCTTTTAGTTTTTAGAAATTCGCTTGGGGTGGGAATTTTAGGGTCTCTGAGAGAGTAATTTATATTTGTTCTGAGAGTGGGGAGGGGGTGAAAAGAGGTCTTGGGCTAGAACCAACACTTTCCCTTACTACTATCAGTCATCTGAATTAGTACCATATCAAAGTCATCTGAATGAGTACCATATGAAAATGATCTGAATGACTACCATATCAGTCATCTGAATGAGTACCATATGAAAATGATCTTAATGAGTACCATATCAGTCATATGAAGGATTACCATATCAGTCGTCTGAAGGATTACCAAATCAAAGTCATCTGAATGAGTACCCATATCAAAGTCATCTGAATCAGTACTATAAACTTACAAAAGCTGCAAACAAATCAGTCAACCAGATGATAAAAACGAAACACACAACACTAATGATAGAAAGAGTGTACTAATGAGATGAAATCAAACTGCAATTGTAACAGAGTATATAAGAAAGTAAAGATAAAAAAATTGTTTTTGCCATGGTTGAAAAATTAAAATAAGAAGATCAATGTGCAATTGTGAACAAAATAAATTTCGAATTAGTTTTGCATTGAATAACTAATGTTGCAATAAATGCCTTCAATCACTGACTCTTCATTACTCAGAAATATACAAAACAAGTACAATTCTCTTTGAATCCATTATTCGTTTTAAAGGTCTGTAAATGAAACAGATCTTGAAAGGAAACAATCAATATTTATATTTATTATTCAACGCTGTTGAGCCATATATAAAAGAGATAATGAGTACAAAGATTTCAGAGTTTGGTTCTTTAAAATTGCAGATAAATTTAGCCTTTACACTCATAATAATGACAGAATGCGGATATTCTTTCAGAAAAAAGTTTTAAATATCATACACAGAAATAAAATACAGTTTGTAACCGAGGTGCTATTTGAATTTTACACTATTTCACATTATATATAGACAGACAGAAGCCAATGAGGTAATATCTATTCTTACTAAAATTGGTATGGAATGTTCAAATCAAAGGACAATATGTGCTTCTTACACTCAGTTTCAATAGCATGAACACAAAATTGTAGGCAGTCTAGAAGTTTATTCAATAGACATAATGTCAAAAGAGGATCATGCTGTGGAATGCAAAACCTAATACCATCATATAAAGGGTAAGTTTGTTCAACACTTTGGTTTTGAAGGCATTGTGAGACCTAACTGCATTTGTAAAGAAGATGCCGGAAAATCATGGATGATACAAAAACAGTAAAAAAACATACAATATCATCAGGATTTTGTCTCCACATCAAATCCGTACACATATGCTATTGCCATGGGTTTATAGAGGAATGGATGCTGATAAAAGGTCCTAGTAAAACAGTGAAGAAACCGTCTACGAAAAATGTAGATCAACCAAAGCCGCGGCTAGATTGGCATTAACGTCACAGACAGAAAAAGGAAGAATTAAGACCGGACAAACATATATCATGTTCTCTGGAACGAAATCACATAGAACAGAGTACGAAATCAAGAACATTTAACCTGCAAGTGTCGAGGTCTTGTACATTACGATTGGAATTTAAATACCAGATTTTACAAGATTTTACAAATAAATATCTCTGTTTATGTCTAGTTTGTAATGTTATGGTTCTCAGCTCTTTATCAAGGCACTGATGAAGAAGTAACACTCAAACCAATAATTGACCAAAATATGTTTCGTTCAGCAAGAATTACCTAGTTGATGGATTTGTAAAAGACAATGGATCGTTTCAAGACTAAGCTCAGATTCCAATAACTTTCGGAAGAATCTAAGTGACGGCAAAATCAGGGAAAAGGTACATTTTGAAAATATCGTTAAAAACATTTGAGAAAAACATATTTACCTCTAAGAATACATGGATAGGTCAATACATGGATAGGTTTATCTGTAAGAATACACGGATGGGCTTATCTCTAAAAATACATGGACATGTTTATCTCTAAGAATACATGGATAGGTTTAACTCAAAGAATACATGGATATGTTTATCTCTAAGAATACACGGATAGGTTTATCTCTATCTCTAAAAATACACGAATACTTTTATCTCTAAGAATACATGGATAGATTTATCTCTATTGCTAAGAATACATGGATAGGTTTATCTCTATTTCTAAGAATACACGGATAGGTTTATCTCTGTCTCCAAGAATACATGGATAGGTTTATCTCTGTCTCTAAGAATACATGGATAGGTTTATCTCTAAGACTACACGGATAGGTTTATCTCTAAGAATACATGGATAGGTTTATCTCTGTCTCAAAGAATATATGGATAGGTTTATCTCTAAGAATACATGGATAGGTTTATCTCTGTCTCTAAGAATACATGGATAAGTTTATCTCTGTCTCTAAGAATACACGGATAGGTTTATCTCTATGAATACACGGATAGGTTTATCTCTATGAATACATGGATAGGTTTATCTCTATGAATACATGGATAGGTTTATCCCTAAGAATACACGGATAGGTTTATCTCTAAGAATACACGGATAGGTTTATTTTTATGAATACACGGATAGGTTTAACTCTATGAATACACGGATAGGTTTATCTCTAAGAATAGCAGCAGAGATGGTGAACAGACCAATTTTGCCTGAGACCTTATTTTACAAAAATAAAGGTTCCTACAAGGCTGAAAAAAACCCAAGGTCAATAACGTTAAACTAAAGCCTCTAACCTAGCATATTTCCATATGGTGGAAAACAAACCACAATAACGTCAAATCGTCTGGGTTAGCTCATTTTTGTTATTCCGTCGTTGACGTATTTTTTTTTCAAATTTTTATGCGACTCGTTTGCTCACTGGGTCACTCAATAATGGTCGTTCACCCTCTCTGCTGCTCTGGCTTTTATCCAAAGATTTTATCCAGACCTATACGATATCTGGATCTTGGGTCATGTAAATTTATTGTTATAAATCCGAACGGAACAGCTTGTGCTTTTGAAAAGAAGTTTTTAAACTTAATCATATCCATATCCCCTGAACACCAAGTATAATAAATATTCTGTAAAGTATAATTATCTACTCCATTAAACACAGCTAAAATATTGCAGTTGTCTCTGATCACTTTAGGTATTTGTGTATATCGCTGAGTAACATAAATCACGTCAGTATTTTAATGTCTGCCTCTGGAAAATATCCGAGCTCGATTCGATTGTTTGTCCAGCATCACATCATCATATACTACGAGGTTATTAATAAATCCATCTAAGTCATCTACAGATGGCGCTTCATCAATATCGGTGATAAAATCAATAATATCGTTTCCGTCTTCGTCTAATAATTTTGCATTTTTATTAAAATCTTTAAGTACTTCATAACATCGTTGATCATCTACAGATGGTGCTACTAAATATAAT
This sequence comes from Megalonaias nervosa, assembly GCA_016617855.1. Classification (NCBI taxonomy): domain Eukaryota; kingdom Metazoa; phylum Mollusca; class Bivalvia; order Unionida; family Unionidae; genus Megalonaias; species Megalonaias nervosa. The sequence goes on from JAECUM010008984.1 coordinate 27,590, forward strand.
TTATTCCACTTGAGCCATCTCATTATCAGATTAAGTAATAATTGTGTCTTGCCAGATCCAGATGGGCCTATTATAATCATTCTAATAGAATTTGGTCGTGCTGGATGGTGCCTTACTGGTTCTTGTTTTCGTATCGCTGAGAAGTCAGTTCTATCCATATAATAAATAATATGAATTTATATTGCGTTCAATGCAGAGCACCCACGTCCACCACTGGATTAACAACAATAACAACAAAAAATAAAAGACGTGCAATTACAGACAAGTGTGTGAAATGTGGCACAAGAAAATATAAATTTATTTCATCAAAGACAGGTGGAGATATCACTGCTTCCTTATGAAAATTGCCAGGAGTTTCATGGGCTAAATACCCCGGTGAGAAACATCTTCCTGGATATAATTATTGTGGTCCTGGAACTCGACTTGATATCCGACTTGATGATCAAGATCAACCAAGACCAGGAGAGTATCCAATAAATAAGATTGATCGAGCGTGTCATGTTCATGATGTTGCTTACAAAAGGAAAGAGTTACAACAACGGCATCTTGCAGATGTGAAATTGATTCATGCGTTAAATTCTATACCCAATAAATCTCTCAGAGAAAAACTCGCTAGTTTTCTAGTAAAAACTGCTATGAAAGGTAAAATAATGTTAGGGGCTGGTAATTAATTATATAACTATTATAATGGAATATGTTTATTATAGCCCAAGAGGATATTGGAGAGGCAGAGCAGCGATTAGTAAACTTGCTGAAGCAGCAAAAGTCTCACGTTCTGTTGCTGCAGCGTGGTTAGCACGACAGGCAATATGGCAAATCTATCTACGTCCACCTAAAAAAATTCAGTATGCACATTTTGATGTCAGTACCCCTAATGAGGTTCATCAAGCAGATATTTTATATTTACCACATGACACCATTAAAATTGGTAGACGTCAATCACGCACGTACATATACGCGTTAACTGTCGTTGACGTTGCAAGTAGATATAAGGAAGCGGAACCATTATCGACAAAGACAGCATCTGAAGTTGCATCTGCGTTTGAACGAATTTATCAACGAGGATCCGGACCACAAGGTGGTCTACGATGGCCACAGCTATTACATGTTGATCCTGGCAAAGAATTTTTTTGGTGCAGTATTATCGTTGATGAAAAAACATAACGTTAAAATCAGACGAGGACACACTGAAATTCATCGTGATCAGGCAATCGTTGAACGATTTAATCGAACACTTGCTGAGCGGTTATTTGGATATCAATACGCAAAGGAAATATCCACTGACTTTAAGTCCGGGGAGAGATCTCGTGAATGGGTTGCAAGGCTACCAATTGTGATAGCTGCGTTAAATAATGAAATTACTCGTGCAACTTCCATGAAACCTTCTAATGCGATCATAAAAAAATATACCCCGTAGCGATGGCTACGGATGCCAACATGAATCTTCCTCTCAACCAGTATTAGGTAATGTAACTGCAAGATATTTATATGAACCTGGTGAACTTGAAGGTGGTAATAAAAGAGCAACTGATCCTATCTGGAGTGTGACTACACATAAAACTTCTAGCGTGGTTAGATCCACAGGTAGACCTGCAATCTGCAGATTAAATTCGACGGCTCCTCAACGTGGATTTGTACGTGAACAATTAGAAGTAATTCCTGAGGACACACAATTACCACCACCCTCACTTATGTAAACTAGCACCTCTACGTCGATTACATTCGAGACATGTCAGCATCACATTATCACGTGTATGACCAAGATCACTATTAATTCTGTCTACGGTAAATTATCTTGGATTATTATCTGAATATTGCCATAACATTATTGTGTTACAACTTGCACAATGATTGTTCTGTCGTTGCTTTAATGTTATAATTAATTCAGTATCAATATCAAAGTCACGCTTATTTTTTTTTTTGTCACATTGCTTATAACCAAATAGTTTTTTTCTTATTACGTCATTGCTAACAGTCTGATCATTATTTTCTGTAAGATTCATAATAACCCTGTGCAGCTGAAATATTCTTCTGACTCGAGATACTGCGAGATAAACTAAATTTGACCATTCGATCCGATCATCGACAATCCAGAAATTTGTATCAGAAATAGTTAATCCCTGCGACGGATGAATCGTTATAGCGTATCCTAACGTCCACGGAGATTTATCCATGCTCAACACACTCTCAACAACACCAACAGCAACCAAATCAGTATCATTCAATACAAGATTTTGTATTCCACCATCAGGAATCTCAACATCAATATTCTGTCGTCGAGTATCTGCTGGGCGATAACATAATGGTACAGGTAGATTTGAAAACTTTTCTTTATGTAACAGAAATAATTTCTCTTGCAGTTCATCACGAACTATTTTTCTACTTGCGACTATCAAATCAGCAGGTCTCCATAAATTCAAAAAATCATTTATAGTAGTTTCTGGAATTACTTTACGCATTATCTCACACTGTATTTTATCTGGCTGCAGTCTGATTAACCTTTTAAACTCTTTCAGAGGTTCATCAATAGCTCTATGATCATCAGTTATTTCTTCGTAGTAATCTACAAATGATTTTAACCATTCATGCGGAGATTGACCGACGAGGGGTGGTGGTTGACCATGATCGTCACACATTATTACAGCAGTATTTTTAGTCAATAACCATTCAAGGAATATTTTTAATATTTCTAACGGTACCGTGTCTATCTCGTCCCAGATAATATACTTAGGTATATATTTCTCACCCATTCGCTCAGGAGTCCATGTGTCTCCGCACCATCTGAAGAAACTATGATATGTACATGATTTTACTGCTCGTTCTTTTATTTCTCTGGCGAGTTTATGTGTCGGTGTCAAAAGAATTATATATGAATGGTTGTTCAGGAATAATTTAATCGCACGAGTTGTTTTACCTGAATCACCGCATCCATTAAGATAAACAGTCTTATGTCTGGCCACAGGATCATATACAAATGGTGCTGATGACAATTTTGATATTTGATTATTTTTGTAATATAGTTCCTTAATTTCAACGTCGGCAGATTCAGAATAACTAAGTATATTTTCTTGTTTTATTCTCCATGATCCCCATTCACCATTACCAAGTAGCAGTTTTAACAAATCCGTATATTTTTTATTTATATAAAACGAATCCGTAGCAACTCTGACAGCGTAACGAGGAAATCTATTTATCATAGACAGTAGATTTATCGAAGCGTAGGCTAGCATTGAAGATCTTAAATGAGTAAACTGCGGTGTGTCGCCATCAGTATAGCTCACAGTTGTACCTAGTTTGGTTCCGTCTGATAAATAAGCATTACATCGGTTTATAAATGTATTTTTTTCCGTTGTATCAGCGATTATAAAATCGAGTTCAGCATCGTCCATAATTAATCTTGTACAGTGTCGTTTATGGTCATATGATCCTCCTTGTGTAAATTTACCGATTATCTTTCTACCAAGATCTTTTGCAAGTTTCTCATCGCTTTCTTTCCTGCATTTAGATATATTAACAATACCCTCCTCGTTAAGATCAGGAAATTCTTTCTTGATATCGTCAATATTAAATCTATCTGGTTCTGGTAACCAAACTTGTTTCTGTGGACGATACGATATAATCGCTTCATTTACTTTTGATGATATCAATATTTTATTATCGAGCATATATATCGTAATAGTACTGTTGGAACCCAACATTTTTCTGAAAAATGTCTTCCAAACCAAGCATAAGTAATCGGATGGAGATTTTCTGCAAACTCGAATGATTCTATATAGGCAAATCCGGTTAAGTCAAAATCTGGTAAGGGTCCGTTTATCGCAACTCTGGTCATCTCATGTGATGGATGTCCAAATCTCTTAAAGTATTTAGAACATTCTCCGTATCCAAGAAAACTTCCAGGATAACACGCTACCATATCAACGGTGATAACGTCGCTATACTTGTATTTAGTATTCCATAATCCACCGTGCCCATATTCAATACAACTTTTCTGGACATCTTCAAGAAATTCCAATCGAGTCGGTTTCCATGAATTTTTCTCCTGAGAAAAGTGAGCAGCAACTGAGGAGACGGTAAAACAGTTATTTAGTAATTGTCCAACCTTGACATCGTCAGAAGTATATTTTAGCGCAAGATTTTTCATTTCTCCATGAAGAGATTCTGTGCGATAAATATCCCCACCGGGCCGTACAAATTGATCATAATAATCGTATTCTGAACTTTGAAACAACCAAACAGACGAGGGTCACTTTTACTGATATTCCTGATAAAATCAAATATATGACCATCATAAAATTTAACCGTTCTGTCTCGTGGAAATATTGTTACTGCCATAGTCCATGCATGTGCGTTATGATCAATAATATCTATCAAAGTTCCTCTTGATTCATATTTCGATTTATACAAAATCTCTCCGGTTAACGTCTTCACTGTTATTGGGAATTTTAATATCTTTCCCAGCTCAGCAACATCTTTAATAGATGCTCCAGTATCTTTAACTGCTTCTGCCCATGTATTTATTTTTTTACGTCGTAAATCTGTTAAACCATTACCACGTGTCGAGTTTGCGAAGTGTTCTGTAACTCGTTCAGCTACACAGTTTATTCTTGACTCTGACAGTCTCATCGGCTTGAGATCATTGACGTCAGGTTTATTATTCAGCGGATATATTGCATAGACAACCGCAGTCACAGGGTATTCTCGTTCATAATACGGTTTGTCAATACCAGTAAGTATTCCGGACTTTAATTTATTATTCAAGAGAACAATATTATTTCCCGACTGCATGCGGACTGGATCATATTTGTCACGGATAGTCCAAATGTCGTCGTCTGTCCTCACAATAAATTTTATTAAAATGAAATATTTTTGAACATCAAGGTAGTTAATAATCTCTTTTCCTCGTTTGTCATTCTTTATAGTATCGACAACATTTCCGATCCTGAATGTTGACCAAACATGAGCCGTACCATCGTCACGAAATTCCTTCTTGGCTTCACGGATACGTTTGGTTACATCCTGATTTGTTAAAGCCAGATCTTGCATCGAAGAACTAAATTTATATTCTGGTAGTCTGTCAAGATCAAATCTAGCTCCCGCTGAGACGGAGGAAGGTTCAATTGCGGATAATTCCTCCATATTATAATTAGGACAAATATTTAAATTAAATTTTAGTGTATATATAATGATTCAAACAAAGAATCGATGTAATTGGCTTATGATCGGATATACTTCTCCTTGTAACAAAACATTCGTGAATGAAATCTGCAGCTACCATATGCAAAGCGTTAGACATAGTAGTCTAGGACCAAAACCGTGTGTGTAATGTGGTGTTGGAGTTAGAGGAAAAACTCAGTTATGTGTAAAATGTGGTGGTAAAAAATATAGAGAACTAAAACGATATTACGATTAAAAAAATGTCGAATCTCCTATAAAAACCGCAGAAGATTATCTCGCTAGATTTTCAAAAAAAGAGAAAATGAATTAGACAAATAATATTATTATATAAATGGAGCAAAATGAGTTTGTAACGCATCCAATCATTAAAAATTGTGAAGCATATCGTGATGGTATGATCAGACATTGTCGATCGAAAAACCCAGTCGGTAGTCTTGATAAATTTGGTTATTTTAAATTCAATACCAGTGGAAATAAAAGTTAACTCTCACATAGGTTCATCTATGAATGTTTTCATGGGGTCATTGAAGATGGACTTGTAGTTGATCATATTGATAGGAATCCCAAAAATAATCATTTATGTAACCTACAAGCTATTACACAGGGTCAGAATTCTGCACGTGGAAATACTGGAAAATGTAAAAAGTTTGCAAAAAGAGTTATTAAATCCATAAATGCAGAAACAGGCCAAGAAATAATATTTTCATCAATAAATGCAGCTGCCAAATATTTTTGCATCCACCCATATTCGGTACAACTTGTCGCAAATAAAACAAACAAATCTGCATTTTCAACAAAATATGATCAGCGGATAATATTTGAATATATTCCTATTGTGTCAGATAATGAAACGATATAACTCTGTCCTCTTAACTTAATAAAAAAACAGAATAAATAAATATTTTTTTTACTGTATAGTTCGACTCTGTCAATTTTGCCAAGGGTTTTGTTTAGCCGTCACCACAGTCAAGGGTCCACCTTCACTGTCGCTGCTCTCAGTGTCACTTTTGACAGAATCAAATAACATAATCTTTCTTAATTGCATTACACGATTGTCCACAATCTTTTTTCTTTCGTACTCGTGAGACAATTCGGATCTGATCTTTTCGATTGAACGTGCAAGAGGTGCAAATAGCTTCACCTGTCTGTCGTTTACCATTGCCAAGGATTCTAACATGGATTGATAAATTAATTTCACGAATCTATAATTAGATGGCAATGTGTATTTATTGTCGAATTTTTGTTGTTGTAATGATTCAAAATCACACATAATTTTCTGAGGATCAAGATTATTAGATATCTTTATTCCGTCACGTTGTAATTTTTTAATAGCAGAAATAATATCATTAATGTTTTCGTAGTTCATTATATAATAAATATTTCTTTAAAATAAAAAATATTCACAAAACCTATATCACAACACAACCCCATATGAGCTCTTAGATTGCCAAACAACATTCTAGCAA
>JAECUM010008985.1:0-40631 GCA_016617855.1 Megalonaias nervosa
GGGATGTCTTAAATGCTCCCAAGGCAAGTCTTATTCCCTGATGATGAATTGGGTCTAGTATCTTCAAATAGGACTTCTCGGCTGAACCATAGACAACGCAACCATAGTCTAGTTTCGAGCCAATAAATGTTCTGTATAAACTGAGTAGGACTTTCCTATCAGCACCCCAGTCAGTGTGCGCTATTACTTTAAGTAAGTCTAGAGACTTCAAGCATTTAGCTTTCAAATGCTTCAGGTGTAGAATAAAAGTCAGTTTTCTGTCGAAGACAATACCTACAAATTTTGCTTCCTCAACAACTGGAATAGGTGTTCCGTCCAGCGTGAGTTTCGGTCCATCGTGATGTCTTCGTAACTGACAGAAATGCATACATACATTGTTTGATTTCGAGAATTTGAAAAAATTAGTATTGGCCCAATTTTGAATCTTGTTGATATATTGCTGTAATTGTCTTTCAATTGTATGCATGTGCTTCGATCGGTAACATATTAAAAAGTCATCAACATATAGAGAGCAATCCACACCAGGACTCAGACACTTGGTGATGCTATTAATTTTTATGTTGAAAAGCGTCACGGATAAAATACTGCCCTGGGGCACACCCATCTCTTGATCGTGTATATCAGAGAGGGTGGAGCCCACTCGTAGCTTGAATTCCCTGTCTGAGAGGAAGTTTGATATGAACGAGGGCAGTCGGCCTTTCAGACCCAGATCGTGCAGGTTATTTAGTATTCCGTACTTCCATGTTGTGTCATAAGCCTTTTCCAAATCAAAGAAAACCGCTACTAAGTGTTCTTTCTTGATGAAAGCGTCGCGAATAAATGTTTCCAGTCTAACCAGATGATCATTCGTACTACGACCATAACGAAAACCACTTTGGAAAGGAGATATTAAATTGTTGGTTTCCAAATACCACACAAACCGAGAATTGATCATTCGCTCCATTGTTTTGCATACGCAGCTAGTTAATGATATAGGTCTATAGTTGGTAGGATCAGCGCTATCTTTGTCTGGTTTGGGAATTGGTATTACTATTGCTTCTTTCCAGATTGTTGGTACATTACCAGTCATCGATAAATCATTGAAGATTTCCAGAAGAACTGTTAAGGATGGTTCTGGAAGGTGTTTCAAAAACTGGTAATGTATATCGTCCATCCCAGCGGATGTATCATGGGCCTTATTCAAAGACTCCATAAGCTCCGACAATGAAAACGGTTTGTTATAACTTTCTGAGTTATTCAATGTGAATTTCAACCGTGTTTTTTCTTTTTGAGCTTTTAGTCTTCGGAGAGCTTCTGAATAATTAGACGATGATGAATTTTTGGAGAAACAATCAGCAAGGACATTAGCTATTTCATGCTTGGTATTGAAATTGTTGTTATTTATCTTCACATTTCGGATTGAATTGTGTTTTCCCTTTCCATTTATTTTGCGGATTGTGTCCCAAACTTTCTTTATTGAGGAACGAGAGTTTAAAGTTGAAACATATTTTTTCCATGATGCTCGTTTACTTTCTTTAATTATGCGGCGAGCTTTGGCCCGAATAATTCTTTACTGAGTTAAGTTTTCGGGCGTTGTTCGATTATTAAATTTTTTCAGTGCTTCTCGGCGTTGTCTAATGGCTTCTTTACATTCTTTAGTGAACCACGGTTTTTGGGTTCTTTTACAATTCGGCGAGGACTTAGGAATGGATTCTTCTGCAATCTCAATTAAGACGGATGTAAATTGTCGAATGGGATCAATATCGTTTAGGACGGTATTCCTGTTAAGTCTAGCTGTACAAAGTTTTTCAAACTTACCCCAGTCAGCTTTCTTTAAATTCCACTGTAGAATCGTGTCATCAATTGTAACGTTGGTGTTCTTAAGAGAGATTGGAAAGTGATCACTGCTGTGAAGGTCATCAGCGACCTTCCAATTATAATCCAAAAGTAGTGAAGGAGAACAAATTGTCAAGTCTATACAAGTGTATGTACCAGTTCCTGGGTGCAAGTACGTCGGAGATTTGGTGTTAAATAGACACAAGTCGTGTCTAGTAATAAAATCTTCAACCTTTTTGCCCCTGTCGCTTATGTAATTTGATCCCCATAGAATATTATGGGCATTAAAATCACCGAGTAAAACAAATGGTACAGGAAGTTGTTGAACAAGCGTGTCTAATTCGTTTGGTAATAAGTTGGTGTTTGGTGGTATGTAAATAGAACAAAATGTAATCACTCGATGTAGAGTGACACTCACAGCAATGGCGTGCAAATTTGTGTTTAAAGGGATGACGCTATGTGGGGCTCTACTGTTCACAGCAATAGAAACCCCTCCCGAGGCCCTGTCAACGTTCTGTAAGTAGGTGTTAAACAGGGAGTAGTTTTTAAGTGTGATGTTTTCCGTTTCTTTTAAAAAGGTTTCCTGAAGGCATAGTATTGCAGGATCATATTCGTTTAAAAGCAGGAGAATATCATTGTAATTGGCTTTAAGTCCTCGACAATTCCATTGTATGATCGTGTTCTTCAATATAAGTTTAGATTGGAGATTTTGGAGCTAGGTTAGACATTTCGCGGGGAGAATCTATATGGTTATTTCTACGGAGGAAGTACTGGGATGATTTTTTTTGTTAGGTCTGGAGCTACTTTGAGAACATGGAGCAGTATCTTCTGCATCCATCCTCTCAATGTCCCCAAACCTGTTATAGAGTTTGATGGGGTCATCTGACCCCTTTGCTGCCTATTTCCTTGTGATCTGTTTTTGTTCTTAGGTGATTTCTGTTGTTGAGTATTATTGAATGTTGTTTGGGTAGATGCCGTGGTTTTTTGTGCTTGGTAATGGGGGGTGTTAGTGCCTGATGTTGACTCGGGTGCATCTGTCTGCGTTTGAGCGTTCTTCGTTGCCTTGGGATTGTTCTTCACTACAGTGGAGAAGGATAGGCCAGGAAGAGATGTTTTTGCCTGTACAGTCTTTCTGGCCTTTGAATAGGGAATGTTGGATGTGTAATTAACCCTCTGTATTTCCTTCTCCTGTTTCCAGGTATCACAATCCTTGGAATTGGCGTTGTGCTCCTTTCCACAGTTGACACAATGCGGAGTGGCTCTACACTCAGATTTCTGATGAGAGTGATCTCCGCATCGGCTATATATTTGGCTTCTTGAGCAGCGGTCTTCGTGATGACCATATTTCTGACACTTATAACATCGAAGTGGATTTGGTATGTACACATCAACCTTCACTTGCAGAAAGCCAACTTTGACCACTCTGGGTACTGTTGGCTTGTTGAAGGTGAGTATAATGGTGTTGGTGTCCTGCAGGTTGTTGTTACGTTTAATACGTATTCTACGGACTGCAGTGACACCTTCGTTTTTCATCCCTTCAATGATATCCGTGTCGCTGACTCCAGCCAAGCCACGACAGCGAATCACGCCTTTGGACGAATTGAGTGTTGTGTGGGCGAACGAGGTCACTGGAATATCGAAAAAGGTTCTCATTTTCTTGAGGTTTTCTGTTTGACCTCGTCGCTCACACTCGACAAGTAGGCAGCCCGATTTTAACTTTTTAACACCTTTTGGTGTTCCAATCAGTCCCATAATTGTTTTCTCGATCACAAACGGAGAGAGTACATTAAGCGGTTTTGTGGCATCTTTAGACTGTATAACCATGAAGCGTGGAAATGAATCCACACCACATGGTTCGTCATCTGAGTCAGATCCAGTTTTGGTACGCTTGAGTTGATTTTTTTTGGAAATATCCATGTTGGTGTATTTAAAATTCAGCACCCGTGCTCCCCGCCCACCAAGGAGCCCAACAAGGGGACACTTTTCAAGTGCCAGGGATACACAGATGTTATACTCAGTAGGTAAATTCACCTCCTGATTCATCCCATAAGACATACTCAGTCGGTAAAATTACCTCCCAATTGACCCGTTGAGCCACCGCCTTCTAGGAAGTCTTCTAAGACTTGGAAAAGGGAAAGTTAAAGGGATAGAATGTAGGGGCAACGGTGGTATCAAGAGAGATACAACTAGAAAGATAAAGGAAGTGAGCGAGAAATAAAGACCTCCTAGGGCTCGGCGTGACCAGCCGATTTGTCGAGACCGGGCCCATCCCGACCACCCGTCTAGAAGAAGTAGAGGCCAAAGTAGTGTATTGCATCGGAAAGCTTCTGCTCAACTACCAGGATCCTTTCCTCCTCCGACACGGGTCGCAACCCACGGCAAACAGGTTGCTTCTACTTAGTCGTCTCTTACGAGACGTAGCGAGGCACGGCGGGCCAATTCTACAACCCCGGACCCGCAGCGGGACCGTAAATTTGTAACTGAATTATCAAGTTTATTGCCACTGATGTGATCAACTACATATCCATCTTTAATCAATCCAGAAAAACACTCGAACACAAATCTATGTGCTAGATATTGTTTATCTACACTGGTATTGTATTTAAAATAACCAAATTTATTAACACTACCGACTGGTTTTTTTAATAGACAGTTCGTGATCACGCCATCACAAGACGCTTCATAATTTTTGATGATCGGATGCGATACAAATTCGTTTTGCTCCATTTATATACTAATACTATTTGTCTAAATTATTATTCTGAAATCTGGCCAGATAATCCTCTACGGTTTTTATAGGGGATTTACCAATTTTTTTGTCATAATAACGTTTTAATTCTCTATATATTTTACCGCCGCATTTCACACATAATCGAGTTTTTCCTCTGACTCCAACACCACACTGAATACATGGTTTTGGTCCTAGACTTCCATATCTAACACATTGCATATGGAAGCTACAGAATTCATTCACGCATGCTCTGTTACAAGGAGAAGTATGTCCAATTTTAAGCCAGTGGCAGTAATTCTTTGTTTCAGTCATTATATATATACTAAAAAATCAATTTAATTATTTGTTTAATTATATGGAGGAATTATCCGTTATTGAACCTTCCCCTGCTAGATTTGACATTGGCAGACTATCAGAATATAAATTTAGTACTTTGATGCAAGATCTATCATTAACGAATGAAGATGTAACTAAACGTATCCGTGAAGCCAAAAAAGAATTTCGTGACGATAGTGCTGCTCATGCATGGTCAACATTCAGAGTTGGAAATGTTTTTAATGTGATGAATGACAAACGAGAAAAAGTAATTATTAACCACCTTGATAATCAAACATATTTTATTTTAATAAAATTTATTGTAAATACAGATGACGGTATCTGGATTATTCGTGATAAGCGTGATCCAGTACGTGTGCAGTCGGGAAGCAATATTGTTCTCTTAAATAATAAATCCAAACCGGGAATACTTACTGGTATAGACAGACCGTATTATGAACGGAGGTATCCTGTGACCGCAGTTGTATATGCAATATATCCGCTGAATGATAAACATGATGTTAAGAATCTTAAACCGATGAAACTGTCGAGAATAAACTGTGTAGCTAAACGAGTTACAGAACATTTTACAAATGCGATACGTGGTAATGGCCTGACAGATTTAAGACGTAAAAAATAAACACATGGGCAGAAACAGGTAAAGATACCGGAGCGTCTATCAAAGATGTCGTTGAGCTAGAAAAGAAATTAAGATTTCCAATAACAGTGAAGACGTTAACCGGAGAGGTTTTATATTAACCAGAACACATAAAAAATGGAGCTCCGATAGATATCATCGATCATAATTCGCATGCGTGGACCTCAGCAGTAACAATATTTCCACGAGATAGAACGGTTAAATTTTATGATGGTCATATACTTGATTTTATCAAAAATATCAGTAAAAGTGACCCTGTATCTGTGCGGTTGTTTCAAAGTTCAGAATACGGACATTACGATCAGTTTGTACGGCCTAATGGTAATATTTACCGTACAGAATCTCTTCATGAAGAAATGGAACATCTTGGGCTGAAATATACTTCAGACGATGTCAAAGTTAGACAATTATTAAATAATTGTTTTACCTTTTCATCAGTAGCTGCTAATTTCGCTCAGGAGAAAAATTCATGGAAACCGACACGATCGGAATTTATTGACGATGTCCAGAAACGTTGTATAGAATATGGACACGGTGGATTATGGAACACCAAATTCAACCATAGTGACGTTATCTCTGTTGATATGGCAGCGTGTTATCCTGGAAGTTTTCTTGGATATGGGGAATGTTCTAGATACTTTAAGAAACTTGGACATCCATCACACGAGATGACCAAGGTTTCGATAAACGGATCCCTACCAGATTTTGATCTAACAGGGTTTGCGCACATAGAATCATTTGAATTTGCACAAAATCTTCATCCTATCAACTATATTTGGTTCGGAGGACATTTTTCAGAGAAATGCTGGGTACCGATAGTGCTGCTGCGGTATATGATTGATGTTGGAATTTTAATATCGTTAAGAGTAACTGAAGCGATTATATCATATCGTCCGCAGAAGCAGGTTTGGTTACCAGAGCCTGTTGATGATGCCAGGAAAGAATTCCTTGATCTTGACGAAGATGACTGTAAATGCAGGGACGATGAAAAACTTGCAAAAGATCTTGGTAGAAAGACAATCGGCAAGTTTACTCAAGGTAGTTCATATGATTATAAACGACACTGTACAAGATTGATTATGGACGATGCTGAACTAGATTTTGTAATCGCTGATACAACGGAAAAAATACGTTTGTAAACCGATGTAATGCTTATTTATCAGACGGAACCAAACTAGGTACGATTGTGAGCTATACTGATGGCGATTCACCGCAGTTCACTCATTTAAGATCTTCGATGTTGGCTTATGTTTCAATAAATATATTGTCGATGATAAACAGATTTCCTAATGATGCTGATAGAGTTGCTACGGATTAATTTTATATACATAAAAAGTATAAGGATTTATCAAAACCGCTGCTTGGTAATGGTGAATGGGGAACATGGAGGATAAAGCAAGAAAATATACTTAGTTATTCTGAATCTTCAGACGTTGAAATTAAGGAAATATATTACAAAAATAATAATCAAGCATCAAAGTCATCTGCACCATCTGTATACGATCCTGTAGCTAGACATACGACTGTTTATCTTAACGGATGCGGTGGTTCAGGCAAAACAACTCGTGCGATTAACTTATTTATGAATAATAGTTCAGATATAATCGTTTTAACACCTACACATAAATTAGCCAGGGAAATAAAAGAGCGAGGAGTAAAAGCATGTACATACCATAGTTTCTTTAGATGGTGCGGAGACACATGGACTCCTGAGAGAATGGGTGAAAAATATATACCTAAGTATATTATATGGGACGAGATATGCACGGTGTCGTTAGAAGTATTAAAAGTATTTCTTGAGTGGTTGTTATTAAAGAATACTGCTGTGATAATGTGTGGTGATCATGGTCAACCACCACCTTTTATTGGACAATCTTCACATGAATGGCTGAAGAATAACGTAGATTATTATAAAGAAATAAATGATGACCGTAGAGCCATTGATGAACCGCTGAAGGAGTTTAAAAGATTAATCAAATTGCAGCCAGATAAAATACAATGTGAAATAATGCGAGGAGTAATTCCAGAAACTACGATGAGTAATTTTTGGACTTTATGGAGACCCGCCGATTTGATAGTTGCAAGTAGAAAGATAGTTCGTGATGAACTACAGGAGAAATTATTTCTGTTACATAAAGAAAAGTTTTCAGATCTACCTGTACCTTTGTGTTATCGCCCAGCAGATACTCAACGACAGAATACCGAAATGGAAATTCCTGGTGTCTCGGTGGATCCGAATGTACAGAATCTCGTCTTGAATGATATTGTTTTGGTTGCTATTGATGTTGTTGAATGCGCATTGAGTATGGATAAATCTCCATGGAGGTTAGGATACGCTATAACGATTCACTCATCTCAAGGATTAACTATTTCTGATACATATATCTGGATTGTAGATGATCGGATTGAATGGTCGAATTTAGTCTATCTTGCCGTTTCTCGAGTCAGAAGAATATATCAACTACATAGGGTTATTATATATTACGTGTTAACTGAGGAAATCACTAACGACCCTGCTGAAATAAAGAAAAAATTAGCGGGTTATAAACAATGTGACAAAAAAATAAGCGTGACTTTGATATTGATGCTGAATTTATTATAACGCTAAAACAACGACAGAATAATGATTGTGCAAGCTGTAGCTGTAAGATGCTATGGCAGTATTCAAATAATAATCCAAGACAATTTACCGTAGATAGAATTAATAGCGATCTAGGTCACACACGTGATAATGTGATGCTGACCTGTCTTGAATGCAATCGACGTAGATGTTCCGGTTATGTAATTGTATGTGGTGGTAATTGTGTATCCGCAGGAATTACTTGTAATTATTCACGTACAAATCCACGCTGAGGGGCTGTAGAATCTAGTCTGTAGATTGCAGGTCTTCCAGTGGATCTAACTATGTCAGAAATTGTATGTGTAGTAACGCTCCAGACAGGATCGGTTGCTCTTTTTTTACCACCCTCAAGTTCCCCAGGTTCATATAAATATCTTACAGTTACATTACCTAATATTGGTCGAGGTTGTTGTTTATCGCTACGGGCTATATATTTTTTTTGTAATCGCATTAGAAGGTTTCATGGAAGTTGCACGAGTAATTTCATTATTTTGCGCAGATATCACACCTGGTAATCTTGCAACCCATTCACGAGATCTCTCTCCGGACTTAAAGTCGGTAGATATTTCCCTCGCGTATTGGTATCCAAATAGCCGCTCAGCAAGTGTTCTATTAAATCGTTCAACGATTGCCTGATCACGATGAATTTCAGTATGCCCTGGTCTGATTTTAACGTTATGTCGCTTCATCAATGATGATACTGTACCAAGAATTTCTTTACCATGATCAACCTGTAGTAATTGTGGCCATTGCAAAGGTCCTCGCTGATAAATTCGCTCGAACGCAGATGCAACTTCAGATGCTGTCTTTGTTGATAATGGTTCCGCTTCTTTATATCTACTCGCAACGTCAACGACAGTTAATGCGCATTTGTACGTGCGTGATTTTCGTCCACGTGTTTTAATAGTATCGTGCGGTAAAAATAAAATATCTGCTTGATGAACTTCATTAGGGCCGCTGACATCAAAATGTGCGTATTGAATTTTTTTAGGTGGTGGTAGATAAATCTGCCATATTGCCTGTCGTGATAACCACGCTGCAGCGACATTACGTGAGACTTTTGCTGCTTCGGAAAGTTTAGTAATAGCTGCTTTGCCTCTCCAATATCCTCTCGGGGAATAATAAACAGATTCCATTATATTAGTTATATAATTAATTACCAGCCCCTAGCATTATTTTACTTTTCATAGCAGATTTTATTAGAAAACTAGCGAGTTTTTCTCTGAGAGATTTATTAGGCATAGAATTTAACGCATGAATCAATTTTACATCTGCGAGATGTCGTTGCTGAAAATCTTTACTTTTATACGCAACATCATGAACATGACACGCTTCATCAATCTTATTTACTGGATGCTCTCCTGGTCTTGGTAGATCTTGATCATCAAGTCAGATATCAAGTCGGGTTCCAGGACCACAATAATTATATCCAGGAAGGTGTTTCTCACCGGGGTATTTAGCCCATGGGGTTCCTGGTAATTTCCCAAATGAAGCGGCTATATCTCCACCTGTCTTTGATGAAATAAATTTATATTTTTGTGTGCCATATTTTACACATTTACCTGTAATTGCACGTCTTTTATTTTTTGTTGTTATCGTTGTTAATTCGGCAGTAGGTGTAAGTGCTCTACATCGAACACAATACAGACTCATGTTATTAATGATATGGATATAATTGATTTTTCAGCGACACGAAAACAAGAACCAGCAAAGCACCATCCAGCGCTTCCGAATTCTATCAGAATGATAATAATATGTCCATCTGGATCTGGTAACACGCAATTATTGCTTAATATAATAATGCGATGGCTCATGTGGGATAGGTTATATTTCGTAGCACCATCTATAGATGATCAGCGGTGTTATGGGGTACTTAAAGATTTTAATGAAAATGCAAAGATACTGGGTAACGATGTTATTGATTTTATCACCGATATCAATGAGGCACCATCTGTAGATGATCTAGATGGACTTATTAATAATTTAGTAGTGTACGATGATGTTATGTTGCGTAAACAATCCAATCCAGCTAGAATATTTTCTCGAGGTAGACATAAAAATACTGATGTGATTTATGTTACACAACGATACACGCAGATACCTAAGGTAATTAGAGATAACTGTAATATTTTGGTTGTATTTAATGGAGTAGATAATTATACCCTGCAGAATATTTACTAAACTAGGTGTTCAGGGGACATGGACATGATTAAATTTAAAAACTTCTTTTCAAAAGCACAAGCTGTTCCATTCGGATTTATAACGATAAATTTACATGATCCAAGATCAAGATATCGTGTAGGTCTGGATAAAATCTTTGGTAAATTTATAGCAGCAGAGAGGGTGGACGACAAAAATTGAGTGACCCGGTAAGTAAACTAAACGCATTATAACAAAAGTCAAAAATAAAATAACAAAAATGAGCTAACCCAAACGATTTATTATCCGTTTTTCAAACTATATGGTAATAATAAAAGTTAGGAGGTTCGGTTTAGCGTTATTGACCTTATTTTTCAGCCCGTGTAGGAAACTTTATTTTTGTAAAATAAGGTCAGGAAACAGTTATAGGGTCCACCCTCTCTGCTGCTGCACTAGGTGCACTGATTGTATAACATTTGACAAACCACAAGGTGTTGTGATGATGGACTGAAGTAGTTTGTGTTACTCTGTGTACACACAGCCACTAACTGCTTCAATCCATCATACCTGTGACCAAGTGTGCCCCACAGTTAAGGAAGCATGGTGATGTTTTCCAGTTTAACAGTATAGATATTCTTCAGATCAAACTTGCGCACAATTTAATCTGAATGTATTCAACATTTCAAAAGTTCTTTAGAGGCAAAGATAGTTTGAATTAGGTAAAGAGCCATAACTCCATCAAACATGAAGTGATTTCAGTTATAATCCCAGTTAGCCATGGCATTTTTGCATCAACTTTTGCATACAATTTTTTAATACCATATTTCCAAAGTAAATGAGTGGAAATAAAAATTCTAAGTTGATAAAAGGAGAAAAACTTTAAGAAAGTATTTAAAATCAGATTTTGGTAAAAAAAACTAATGTGGTGTAAGATATTCCAGATGGACATTCTAACACTATGTCCCTTGGGATGAATAGTAAGGGCATATAAAGATCACAGTGGCAACTATAACTACACCAACAATGGGAGCACAATACAAAGGTGGTATCAATGTGGGGTGCAAGTATGTACTTATGAAAACACAGAGGTAACACTATGTCCCTTGGGATGAATAGTAAGGGCATATAAAGACCACACTGGCAACTATAACTGCACCAAAAGTGGGAGCACAGTACAAAAGTGAAAAGCTAATCATATCTTCCTCAGAAGGTCATCATACTGTTTGTTAAATTCCCAAGCTGGTGCAGTCCATCAGCTGCAGTGTAGTAGTAACGGGTCTTAAAACCTAAGGAGGAACATGGGGAAACAATGCTTATTACCTGGGTAACAGCAACCTTAACCTTTACGTATCCAATAGGGTTCTGTTTTACCTTTCATGCAATATATCTGGAAACAGTGGTGAAGCTGTGGTATAAAAAAGTATACTGACCATAATAGTTCACCCTTTTTTCCATATAAAATTAACAGATTTGTTATGTAATTAGGTACTTTGGTGGGTAATCAACTGAAATGCAATGCAGTTGATTAGCTGTAGAAAACATGATGAAAAGTTCTTGATTTCATATATCTAGTTCACAATGACCCCATAAATCCTTTGCATACCAATCAATCATCTACACAAGTGTTGTTTCTGACACGGATATATTTACATTCATCCTAGACACTGCCTACTTCCCTATATCCATTCTCATCCAAACTGCCTGCATAACCAATCAATTATCCACTATTTGAAGCCTATACATTAGCAAAATTATTCAAGTCAGAAAAGTAATGAAATGGCCTATTCTTCATCATCAGTTGTTTTCTGCAGTTATTAATCTTACTACATCCTTGGGGCTACTACCTGATGAGTTCAAATAATTACTGATATATTATGCGTTTCTTATACTTTGCATGCTCATCTGTGACAAATCTCAAGAAGTTCCTCAGCATGTCTTCAGAAAGACCTTTAATATACTTCTTCAGGAACTGAACAGTTTCCCTCTGTGCATTGGACAAGTCATCTGGGTGTGTTGTGTTGTGTTGTTGTGGGGCTTAACGCCATTTTTCAGCACAATATAGGCTATACATGGCGGCCAGTATTAATGGTGGAGGAAGAAACCGGGAAATCCGCGGAAAGAACCACCGACCCACGAGAAGTTACTGGCAAGCTTTCTCACATATCCACATTCGCCGAATCTTAGACTCGAACCAACGCAGACAGAGGTGAGATGGCAGTGATCCGTAACGGACAGCGCTTTAGACCACTCGGCCACTCGGGGCCCCCAAGTCATCTGGAACATCCAGTATCTGCAGCACTTTTTTTGTTGTGGGAGCCAGACATAAAAATAATTCACTAAGGTCTCCTGGTATCAGTGGTTGAAGATCCAAACAGAAAATATCATGCCAACATTCAGCAACAAAGGCAGGTGCCTGGACAAGCGCCTTGTGGGGATACCTGTTTCAGTATTGTACTAATGTTATCTTTGGTTGGCCTGTGACGCACATCATAAGATTCACAAGCTTCAAGTGTATCATCAAGGTTTACAGATTCAAAATCAGTTGATGTTTGCATAAATACATCCCTTTCCATGTCAGGAACCTACTCCATAAATGTACTGACAAGACTGTCACTGTCAGTATAACTGTTGCCTGGACCATCCATTGCACTTGACAGAAAAGGTAAAGCAAGCTGAATGGGGAAATATCGCTCTTGTTTGTACCCAAGAACAATTATTCTGGCACAAGCTTTCCAATGTTTGTCAGTCATGATGTGAGATATGGCTGGAACTTTAATATGATTGCCAACTGTGCTTGTTTCATGGAATGTATGCCAAAATTCTGATAGTGCATCGCGTTAAATACCACCACTGTCCTCCCCAGCCTATCTTTGACCATTGGGTAATATCATTTCTACTTCAATGTTTGTGCCCCTTAAATCCAAACTACTATTTGTCAAGAGGAACTCAATAAATGCTTTGAAAACATGTCCTCTATGGAGCTGAATTACTCTCACACATGTCCCAATGGTCTCATTTAGATCATACATTTCTGATATTGGATTTAAGAAGGAGAACATAACCTCACTGCTATCATCTAGAGAGTGACCATAAGTTGCCATATCATGGACAAAGGAAAGTTTTTTTGGGCAGAGTCGTAAGGCATCATCAAATGAAGAATCATTGGAAACTACATCCATGCTAGTTTCTCTGCCAAGTTCTGGTAATTGTCCCAAGTGTAAGTCTCTTTGAACTTCTGATGCTTCTTTACTGGTGGTAAGGTCTGAGGATTCATTATCCTTAGTCTCATCATTTCCAACTGAGGTGCTTCTCCTAGTTCTTGCCATATATACACGCAACAATTTCATTTTTGTTTCATTACATACTTCCTCTAAAGTTTTCTCGTGAGGAATAGAACATTTGCTAAAGTCACTGATATCAAATGTAAACTCTTCGAGCTTGCCTCGCATTGACTCTCCATTAGGAAAGAATACTATCTTTCCTGTTTCCAGTAATTTTGTCATTTTTGTCATTGTAATGTGCAAGTCAAGTTTAAGTTGTCTTCTACCACCACCACTAGCTGTTTTGACCTGCTGATAAGCCTTTGTTACTGGATCAAAATCCAACCATCCAACTTTCAACCTTATGTGTACCTTCTTTGCATTTCTATTTCCAATCAAAGAAAAATAGCGACCATGAGACTGATTACTGTCTTCACTAGCAACATTACATTTCTTTGAACTGAGTCGATCTTTCAACCACATCAAAAGATTACGCTTTCTATCCTCACTTGAGCTTCCTTTCTTCATGGATTCGGAAGATACAATGCATTTAGCGAAAGCAAGTACTGTTATTCTGTCACCATACTTAGGAACATATTCCTTTAAATCCTCATCTGTCATCAGAGCAATGACAGCCTCGTCAACCTATAATGTTGGAATAATGACAAGGATCAAGATAAACAGAAGAATCGGTTGTTTTTTTAAATGAAAATATAAATTTTCCCCTAACCATCACAACAATTGATATTATTATGTGATGCTAGTGCTTCACAGAGTGAAGGAAAAATATAGCAAGGTGTAAAATTAATATTTGTTCAAAAGTTAATATGGAAACAGAGAGATTTTTCAGGTCTATATTTAATCTTCCTCTCATGATATACAATAGTTCAGTCAATGTAAGTAGAATATAGAAAGCTACAGCTCGTCAAAACTGAAGCTAAGTTTGACATTTGTCAAAACAATGGACCGGGAGACAGAAATCATGGACCTCACTCCACAAAAGAAACCCATATGTTGAAAAAAAACAAGATATTAACAATTATACAACTCTGCATACCAAAAATTTTAAAGTCCAAACAAGAGACATTCAATGTGACTGATGCTCTACTGGCAGAACAGAATTTCTGCCGAATGTCAAAACCTTTATTCCCCAATAGATGCTTCACGATAAGGTTACTAACAGACGATATTCTGCCCATTTTACCTGGACGATTGGCAACCTGGCACTTTCTCCTATATGCGATCACCAAAATTTACTAGTTTTAACAAGGCACACTGAAGCAAAGTCAACTTAGAAATCACAAATATAGATACTAACGTAAACCTTGATTTGCGCTCTGTTTATGTATGTCATTTTCATTAAAAGTATCTTGAGTTTAAATTAATTTATTTAAACTTCCAAACACCATATAAAATCTGCAGTAAATATGCCAGCTGATCAGAAATATGGTGCCTGATGATGTCATTTGGGAACTATCTATGACAAGATTTTCCAATTAGCTGCTGTGATGGATATATTCAATGTCAGAATGAGATTGGCGTCAATTTCATTTAGGACAATCGATACTTTATTTAGGAAAAACACTACATCATAAGACGTCTTCTGGAGGAAACCCCATGCTGATATGTTTTTTCCAATTTGGTGTAGCTTTAAAACAAGATTGTCAAGATGGCTGCTATGGTGGCGGCCTCACTGGACAACACATTCAAACCATTTTCATTTAGGACCATCTAGACATCATGAGAAAACTTTCATCAAAAACTCCTTGTTGGCATGACCATCCATTCAGCAGAAGTAATGACAACAATATTTTCAAGATGGCTACTGACATTAAATTGGCACATGTTCAGTTCGGGCCAATTAGACATGATAAGAAGTGTGATAAGAAAACCTCATGTCATTATGACTTTCCATTCAGGAGAAGTAGCAGAAAAATGTTTAAGATGGCTGATATGGTGGCCATCTTGCAGGTCAAATCAGCATCATTTTCTTTTCGGACCAACTAGATATCATAAGAACTCTTGGTGAAAATCCCATGTTGAAATGACCATCTATTCAGCAGGATTAATGACAGTATGGTGGCCATATTCTTTTGGATGTCCAGGTGGCATCATTTTAATCAAGACCAACTTGACCATGGATTTAATGTGTGTGTACAGTTTAATGGCAATCCTTCAAGTAGTTCAGCAAGAGTAGCAATAATAAATGTACTTATGGACAGATGATCATTTAGATGATAGACAATAGACCATCTCATAAGCCCTTCTGGTCTATGAACAGTATAGCTACAAAGGTTTTTAAAATATGTAAATTGCTACAATGGCCTAACAATGTAAGTGTGTGATTTACTTCATAATATAAAAAGAAAATATGCCTACCCAATTTTATTCATCAAGATCAAGTGACTTTTTATGTAAATGTGCTAACAATGTCTGGTCAAAAATGCCTTTGTTTAAAATGATTCCAGTGAATGTTTAAAAAGTTTTAAAATAAGGTCACATTCACTGGAACCTAATCAGGTCTTGGCATCCAGTCAAATTATTTAAATGTCCAATATGGTCTGGCCAAGATCATTAGTTTTCTGCTATCTTGCCTACAACAAAGTGTGATGAACAGACCTCTCCCTCCAATTGTGTGCGTGTGTGGGGGGGAGTGTGTGCGCGCGTGTGTGTGTGTGTGTGTGTGTGTGTGTGTGTGTGCATGCATGCGTGTGTATGGGTGTGATAAACTAGCAATCCAGTGTTGCTGATCCCTGTAAGCAAATGCAACTGTTAAATGATTCTGTCTAAATGTGAGAAAGATATCTGACTTTTCGAATCCCATCTCTACAAGGAGTTACATTTACTCCAAAGAAGCATAAAACGTTAAGTAAATAAATAAATACAAACGTTACAAAGTGCCCAGATAACTTTTGGGACCTACTGGGTATTTCACTCATACAATTAAAATGAATTGAGTGAAGTTCAATGTTTACTAAAATAACTCGGTACTTTTTAATTTTAAATGATAATCACACTAACCAATCATTTTTGTTTATGTTCTCAAGCAAAATCAATTTCTCCACACTCATATGATCCTTAGAGGCATTCTCTATATCAAGGACCTCTGTATATTTGGTGAACCTTCATCAGACCAAACATGTTTCACTTAGTATTTGGTACAATGCATACATCTCAGCATATTCTCAGCATCATTTACATCAATTACTTCCAAGCATGGTAAGGGTTGTCTCCAAAAATCATGTTTCCTATTTTTGGGTTCCCTCATAATTTTCGATGATGTAATAGAGTCTGATTCAACAAATTGATCAGCTACATCTGAGAAAAGACTTCTCACTACATGTACTGTTCCTGAATATGGACTGTAATTTGGCTGGATAAACTCCCAAAGATTGTAGAAATTTCAATAGACTTTCAGGCTTCAAAGATTTGCTCCCTTGTTTTCCCGACATTTTTAGTGTTTGATATTATCTGAACAATTGATTTTATGCAAGAAACAAACAAGCAAACACAATGTCAGCTGAGACTATAGAAAAGGGCTGGTTTAAGCTGGACTGGTTTAAGTTGGACTAGTTTACTGTACTTGTTTACACATAAGTATTTGCTTTTTAAGTGTTATTCTATCAATGATGTATGCAGCACCATGTAATAATATTAGACTTAATGTTTAAATTGGCTCTTTGTTTAAACAAATGTATGCATATAGACATCAATCTTTTAAGTGAAAGAAAAATGCTTACATACGTATCATATTCGAAGAAAAAACCCTGTATGAAACTTTTTAATTGAGTGAAATACATTGATTCGGACCTTATCTGGGGCAGTGATGATTTTGGCAAGCAATGCAAAATTTGAATTTGTCAAACATAACTGGTAGCCAATGAAAATTGCAAATGAAATGACAGATAAGGAATGATTAAAAATTATATTGGAAATTATGAACAGTACACATTCATGTTGCCTGTATAATCTAAAACTGACACCATTTGCCATGGCATCAGCTACCTTTCTAAGTTACTGAGATGCATTCATATGTACACTGGGGTGGATGCAGAAATATCATTTAGTATCATTGGGGGTGGGCTTAAACAAGTGGGTGAGAGGTTATGTGGGCCCCTGGAAGGCCCTGCATTCGAAGCATTTCCAGGACATATTTTTCACCGTCTAACTTTAAAGAAAGCTTCCTCAAGGAAACATTCTGGGTTTTCTGGCCGTCATTTTTATGAGGTGTGGGGCCCCCTCCCTAGTACAAACAGAGAAGGCATCAGAACTAATTTTTTGACTGAGATTGATTTGTATTTGAAATGGCACTTGTACATTATCACTCTACTGACTGTTAAGAAAAGAGAGTAAATTGCCTTGAATTACAAAAATTAACTGAAGCTTGTACAGACAGGTTTTAACCTCACAACCCACTGACTCTGAGACTATGTAGCCACAGTGGCTCCCCCTTATGGTATATATAGTCAACCACAGTCGCTCTCTCTAATGGTATCTATAGTCAGAGCCTCTAACATTTAGATATAAGTAAGAAAATATATGACCATCAGGTCATAGGTAAAATACATAAGTTATATCATTTCCTGAAGATTCGCATAACATAATTATTTGTTCAATACAAATGTTTACATAACTTTCTCATTGGGGAGTATAAGATGATTCTATATTAATTAGGGCCACCTGCCAGCCCAAATTTATGTTGGCAACTTCAGAATGTTTATTTTCAAATATCTGAATCCAAAGTTTTAAAATCCTCCTTGCCAGAATTTTTCTTTCATTCCGTTCATATCCATAACATATGTTACTTGATCAGAACTGTAATTTTATCTTTTTTCTTACCAGAAGTCATTTTTAACCATAGACAAGCCAGTGTTTTCATATGAGCCTAATAAGTATTCTGACTATTCAAGATATGTGCATCACTTACGATCTGACAAAACAGCATACAAATTCTTCATTTTCCTAGCTATGGATAGGTATTTCTTCATTAATTAGAATATCTCTTTTAATCAGCTGTTTTGATAGTTCGCAATACATATTGATGACTGCTACAGACATTGCTGTTATGAATCACTTAAACTGAACACCTGGACAGAGACCTACCTACCATGCTATACTTGGAGTCAAATATCAAGAGTGAAATGCTAAATTACATGTAATCAATGTGATCATAGTTTCTATGATACGATGTTTTTGCCAAGGATATAATTTTTAATAGTGTTCAGTTGTGTAATTTGTTGACATGTTTGCTAGGTAAATAAGTTGCAAATGATTTGTATCCTTTAAAAGAGAAAAAACCTGTAATTTGATGTGACATAAATAAACATATACATTTAATGACTGTGATGTCATGTTAAGGGTTCGCTCTGAAAAAGCTTCAAGTATTACCATGACTGTTGCTAAAAAATATACACTTTTGTGCAGAACAAGAACAAAATTATATAATTAATTTTGGTTTAAACTATTGAGAAATCTTGATAATATTAAAGATTGATTCTGCTATAAAGGGATATATGAAAGAAATTGCAAGAACAATTACATGAGTGATGCAGGATAGAAAGTCAGGAAGACCAAAAGCGAATGTGTTAAATGTTCCCAGCAGTACTTGTTTTGTGATTTTTTTTAAAAAAATCCCAATTCTCGATAGAGAGGCACACATTTTGTTTTTGTTGGGAGTAACCATGGGAGCTCTTGAAAAGACAAGAAATAGACAATAAAAGCAATACCAATGTACTTATTATACAGCTAATGTCTCTTGAACACTTTAAAGAGTCTAAACAAGTCAAATCTTCAAAATGTTTGATTCATGTTTTAATTACTGTCAATGGATAAAACCTATAAATTGAATAACAACACAACCCTACCTTCTCTTCCTCCATTTTAGTTGTATCCACACCTCTTCCCTTCAGAAAATCATACACTAATAGTTCTCTTCCATGGATCATGCCTGCCATTTTTGGACTGTATTGAATAGAAATTTAACTGCTTATTTCCATTTCATAATTCAACAAGTCTGTTCAATTCAATGCTGATAGTTTAAAATTGGTGGAATTATCCTTTTTATTTTAGGTACATGCACTTTGCATTTATGGAGCAATAAAAGTAGTAAATAAAATGCATTTTGTTGCACTCCCTTACAAGCCCCATCCCTATAAGGAAAGCAAATGAAACAAATTTATTCATGCCATCTCTGTTTTGCTCTGTGAATCATGAATATGATGTTGGTAGGGTACACATTTAGTGCAGATTCAAATATACTTTATGCATATGCAAGTGTGCAGTGCATAGACCCAGATCTGTTATCAGGAAGATAAGGTTCAACAGCATTTTTTAAAATTACTGGTTGAACAAACAGTATGGACCCTGCCAGTGCACTAACAACAGTTATATAACTGTTTGGATTTGGGTGTGGGTTAAGAAACAGATAATTATGGCAAAGTCATATCAGATGTAACTGTTTGCATTTGGGTTGGGTAAATGTTTAGGTAATTATGGCAAAGTAATATCAGGCATAACTGTTTGTATTTGGGTGTGGGTAAATACACAGGTAATTACATCAAAGTCATATCAGGCATAACTTTGTATTTGGTTGTGGGTAAATACATAGGTAATTACATCAAAGTCATATCAGGCATAACTTTGCATTTTTGAGTGTGGGTAAATATATAGGTAATTACATCAGTCTTATCAGGCATAACTGTTTGCATTTTTAGGTGTGGGTAAATATATAGGTAATTATGGCAAAGTCATATCAAGCATAACTATATGTTTGGGTGTGGGCAAATACGTAGGCAAATATGGCAGAGTCATATCAGGCATAACTGTTTGCATTTTTGGGTGTAGGTAAATACATAGGCAATTACAGTAGCTATTTCTTACTGATATGCCTTTTATTAAAGATTAACTGTAAATCACATCAGGGATAACAGCCATGCATTCAAGGATTTCAGCATGTTAATTGTGGTATTACTGCCATTAATTTAGCTATAATGGCCATGTGTCAGATGAGCCAGAAAAATGGATTTTTGCTACAGTTAAACCAACATTAATGTTCCGAAATTCTTAAATACAGGATTATTATCCCTATTGTAACACAATACTGCAAACAATTTTGAAAAATAGCAAATATGACACCACAAGGGCAGTCAAGATGTCATTCTCTGCGGGATCACACGAGTGATAATGTCATTCTCCACAGCATCACAAGAACAGTCAGGATATGATGTCACAACAGTCTCAACATTTCTAAAGAATTTCTTGCAGGTTTTTAGTACATCAGAGTTTGATGTTCAACCAGTCAGAATTCATGTTACATAATAGAGCTGGGTACAGCAAAAATGTTTGTAGTGCGGTACTTCTCAACATTCTGCAATATGTACCATGGTATACTGCAATAAATTAGGTGCCAACAATTCAATGTTCTTGGGCAGAAGCCTGACACTTTTTCTCTAATTCCATCTTTTAATAACTGGAAAAAAATACCTTCCTCCGATTGATAGCAAATTAGCACCATCTTATATCCATGATTACGAGAAAAGATTAATTATCTTGAGATAAAAGAAAATTAAATTTGTCAATTCAGAAGAAAATCACAGCCCATCTCCGCCCACCCCCAAATTAAATGGTCAATACCTTAAAGCAGATGAAATTGCAATGTGCATGTTAATTGTTGTATAAGTTGTTATCAAAATGCTGTAACTACAGTGGGATTATTAAACTTGCACTATTGCTGATACTGGCAAAGACTTAGTACTGACATTAGAGAGCCTATTGAGAGAAATATGAAGTGTTGATAATATGAAGCCAGCTGTTCTAAGTTACACTACTGAAGTAACAGGCAGGGAAATTTCGAGTGGGATACCAATCCTGCATGCTCATAATAACACACAGTTATAATTCTGCATGCTTATAATAACACACAGGTATTATCATGCATACTTCTAGTAACACACATGTATAATCCTGAATGCTTATAATAATATATATAATCCTGCATTATTATAATAACACACGTGTAAACCTGCATGCTTATAATAACACACATGTATAATCCTGCATGCTTATGATAACACATGTATAATCCTGCATGCTTATAATAACACACATGTATAATCCTGCATGCTTATAATACCCCAAAGGTATAATCCTGCATCATTATAACAACACAAAGGTATAATCCTGCATGCTTATAATAACAAATGTATAATCCTGCATGTTAATAATAACACAATGGTATAATCCTGCATGCTTACAGTATCACACATATAATGCTGCATGCTTATAATAACACACATGTATAATCCTGCATGCTTATAATAACACACATGTATAATCCTGCATGCTTATAATACCCCAAAGGTATAATCCTGCATCATTATAACAACACAAAGGTATAATCCTGCATGCTTATATTAACACATGTATAATCCTGCATGCTTATAGTAACACAGATATAATCCTGCATGCTTATAATACTCCAAAGGTATAATCTTACATCATTATAACAACACAAACGTATAATCCTGCATGCTTATAATAACACGTGTATAATCCTGTATGCTTATAGCAACACACGTATAATTCTGCATGCTTATCATACTCCAAAGGTATAATCCTGCATCATTATAACAACACAAAGGTATAATCCTGCATGCTTATAATAACAAATGTATAATCCTGCATTTTAATAATAACACAAAGGTATAATCCTGCATGCTTATAATAACACACAGGTATAATCCTGCATGCTTATAATAATAAAGGTAAAATCCTGCATGTTAATAATAACACAGGTATAATCCTGCATGCTTATAATAACACACCGGTATAATCCTGCATGCTTATAATAACACACAGGTATAATCCTGCATGATTACAAAAACACACTAGTATATTAATGCATGCTTACATTAACATAAATTCAGTTATCTGAATTTCTAATCATATTTTTCAATTAACTGCGGTTGAATTCTTATTTTATGTTGCTAGTCTAATTCTTCTTTAGAGCTAATGCTTTATGCTATTATTATATATATATATATATATATATATATATATATATATATATATATCTATATATATATATATATATATATATATATATATATATATATATATATATATATATATATCTATATATATATATATATATATATATATAATAAATAAATTTGTCAAGTGGTATATTTGACTTATATTATCATTTCCTCAAGAGGTACTCACCCAGAACAATTATTTCATCAAACATTCCTTATTTTGTATCATTGGTTTACAATATATATTGATTCTCACATAATCCTTCCAAAAAGAACACAATTTCATTCTGCAAATTAAGAGACTACATCATTTACATTTGTATGGTTCTCTTCATTGCACATTATCTATTATGTATTACAAAATTTGAATTTGTAGTTAGTTTCAAATTTTACATTTTGTAGGAAGATCAATATCTGCAGATCTACATAGATCTATACTTTGCCATCTGGACATATCATCAAGTTCAGACACAATTCCGTGGTTGTTTACAGATGTAAACCTGTAGCCAGTAAAGATGCAAATATCTTATTTATAAGTTCACAATGAAAAAGAATGATCATTTTCTTGCAAAGTGCATACAATTCCATTGTTCATCATATACAAAACTCCAGCTTAACTTGCTCTACCTGCATTGTCTTTGATTACGAAATATATTCAGCATATCATCTGATGTTTGATGATTATAGGTCATTTACTGATGGTGACATACATGTCCTTACAGACTGCTCAGGTGGCCTAGTGTTTAGAGCGTCTGTCTTGGACGCGGGAGGTTGTGGGTTTGAACCCTGACCGAGTCATACCAAAGACTTATAAAAGTGCTACTAATAGCTGCCTCGCTAGGCGCTCAGCGTTAAGAGGTTAGTGTTAGGACTGATTGGCCTGGTGGAAGGATAATGTGACTGGATGGGACATCATGCTACATGTCTGCAGCATGATGCCCCAGAGCTAGACATTACTATAAACTGACACACCGTAGACATCTTACCTGTGTGTTATTATAAGCATGCAGGATTATAACTGTGAGTTATTATGAGCATGCAGGATTGGTATCATACTCGAAATTTCCCTGGTCAAAGCCAATTAAGTTATTCCTTACAGAAATGTATATACAGGAAACACAATGGTCAAGTGTACTGAATTTAAATGTGCATAAGTTAATTCATGGCATCATTTTATCGAAAAACTCAAAGCACGACATGAAATAATACAGTTTCAGAAAGTTCTAAATTTACATTTAAAATAAAGATATCTATAGGCCATGTGGTATTATCGTTAAAAATATGGATATTTAATAGCAATGTGGTATTATCATTTTGATTATCTATTCATTTCCTCTGGTTTATAACTCAGAAAATGTGTATTTACAAGACCATATACTAATTACACCTTTATGAACACTACAGTTGGCACATATTAGAATGGAATGGTGGTGGGTGGAGGTAAAACAGATTATTTACCACATGAATTTATCTGAAATTACTAACCTTATACAAATCAATGGGATGGTTTGGTATTCTGCCATTCATTAGATCTGAATGTTACACTGTTTGATAGTATCCGCAACAAGTTGATTGAGGCTGATTAAGCCATAATTCATTTAAAGGTTTAATTCATGAAGAAACAGCCATGTAGAGTTTTGCAAGCACAATGGGTTTTGTGTTGTATTTGTTTGTTTTGTCTCTGTTTTGTATATGCCTTTGCAAAAGACTCATTAAGAGTCCAAAGCGCTCAGGCTGGTTAGATACTAGTTTTGCACTGTTCGTCGTCAGTTTATTGCATTTATCTCAATCAATCCCTGACACACGTAATCCCTTGCTGGATCCAGTGCGATTGAAAGGGCTGTTACTCGCCATATGATTTGTATTCTATATATATATATATATATATATATATATATATATATATGTGTAAGTGTGTTTGTGTGTGTGTGTGTGTGTGTTTGTGATCGTGAGGTATATCGTTGATGGAGACGTTCGTGTCTCTTTTCTTGTCCTAAACTTTTCGTAGATATTTTGCATTATTTCTCCCTGAAAAACCTGCTTAACACTGGAATTATTATCCTTATACGTGCTATACAGTTCAGTTATGTTTTGAAATTGCATGATCTGTAATCAAAGAAGCAATCTCGAAATGGTAGGGATAAATAGACAGATATATAGATAAATGTTTCGTGCAGATTAATTCCTGCTACTAAAATGATTAAAACGGAAGACATTACGGTAGAAACTAGAAAGGTCTATTTCGTCTAATACAAGATTTATATAATAGCCACTGTTGATGCTCTCTGAGATGATGGGCTCAAAGGTGTTTATGTTGCCTACACCTTGTCTACCTCTACATCTTCATCACAATCGCTATCTCTGTCAGCATCAATTGTTACGGATATTGATGACCACTGTTGATGCTCCCTCTACCGACGGTCTCAGTGGTGTATCTGTTCACTGTACCGCCTCTACCTCTTCCTCTTCATCAGAATCGTTATCTGTCAGCATCAGTAGTTACGGGTGCCGTCGCTACCGCTCCCTCAATGGACGGGCTCATTGCTGCATGTGTTGCCTGCACTGCCTCTAAATCTTCATTTCCATCGGAATCATTTTCTCCATCAACATCACTTGTTACTGATGGTGGTGCCACTGTTGATGCTTCCTCAGTGGACGGGCTCATTGGTGCATATGTTGCCTGCATTGACTCTACGCCTTCAATTCCATCAGAATCAATATCTCCATCAACATCACTTGTTACAGAAGGTGATGCCACTGTTGATTCTGTATCAGATGACGGGCTCATTGGTGCATCTGTTGCCTGTACCTCCTCTACTTCTTCCTCTTCATCAGAATCGCTATCTTTGTCAGCCTCAATTTTTACGTTCGGCGACTCTCCTTCAGAGGAGTGGATTAATGGTGCATCTGTTGATTGTGTAGCTTCTTCCTTCTCACATTTGGAAACAGTGGGTAGTGGGCTGCCATAGGTCACTGATTTAGTTCCTTTAGAGACAGATACAAAATTATCACGTCATAACTTATTAAAGACTTGAACAGAATTAACTAGAGATACAATGAATTTTAAGTTCAATCCATACTAAAATTAATAGCTACTTTTTGGCTATTTAAGACTGTAACATGTACAAGACAAAGAGTATATATTCTGTGGGACACTATTCTATTTACCATCGTTGTTTGTTTTCCAAACATATTTAAAAACATCAAAGCCACAGGATTCTTCAACATGTTTGCAATAATACATCTGTGGGAAAAAAAAGATTAAGAACAACAACGAACGTTGTTACTCTACCAGGATATATTTTGTATACACGTATAATATATTAATTTTCTAAACAATAATAACCTTATCATTGTAATCAACGTATTGAGTTTATGCCATTTTGTGAATTCGTCTTGAATCTAACATCCATAAAACAAATGTGTGTAAATGTTACGATATTACAGCGTTTGAGCTATTTAATTCAATGTCCATGATCTAAAAATCGAACTAGTTGCAAAACATTTTCAAAATAACATGACGGTAAAGGCCGGTAAAAACAATTTTCAAAATGTAATGGGGCAAATTCCATGGTCATTTGCAAACGTTAAGAATTTTAATACTTACATAAACATGTTCAATGTGGATCGTTTTAACAATTGAGTCATGCTATTGTCTGCTGTGAAACAACACTGGTGATATCTCTTATTTTCATGCAAATAGTGATTTCAAATTTAATAACATATCTTTGTTAAATGTACAGCGTAGGAACCCATGCCAACATAATGGTGCAGTCAATGATAGATCAGTTCCAGAAGCACAGAAAGAGTAAATTTCCTTTTTGAATAATGAAACAACGCCTTATCTTCGAAAAGGAAACATAGGTATACATTCGTTCTCGGACAACAGTGAAAACTGAAAAATGCTACCGGATAAATTTCATTTATTCTGAAAGTGCATTATAATGTATCAAATGAAAACGCATCAAGGGTATTTACGCTGCTGCATACACGTAATAGGTTTTTTTTCCCCACTTTTGAAGTCGTGACAGAGTAACATTTCCTTCAGTCCACTGAAACATGTATAATTCAGTTTCATAAGATATAGTTAGTGTAAAATTCGCCAATGGGTGGTGAATGTTTACATTTGTATTCTCCCTCTTTCTCATCGTCTCACTTAGTGTTTAAATTCTGCCTTTATTACGATACAATTCTCAACCTTTTCTAAATACGTTGAGTATGGCATGATATTTACCTTATATTTAACATATCCGCATATTTTGGTTGCGCTTATGTGTGTGCGTGTGTGTTTATTTGTTCTGAGGAACTAACACTCATTTGTCACTTAAACCTTCACTATACGTTAGCGTACCTAACGATCTCTCGTAAGAAAAAAGAAGTATCTTAGATTTATATATATATATATATATATATATATATATATATATATATATATATATAAGGTTGTGTATCAAGTGCACAGATCAGCCATTTTCTTAACTTCCGCGAGGAAGTTATGTATAACATACAT
Organism: Megalonaias nervosa; assembly: GCA_016617855.1. Taxonomy (NCBI): domain Eukaryota; kingdom Metazoa; phylum Mollusca; class Bivalvia; order Unionida; family Unionidae; genus Megalonaias; species Megalonaias nervosa. Next base: position 27,084 of record JAECUM010008985.1, read on the forward strand.
TGTTATATTGCAAACGAATTAATTACAATGCTTGTGTTCAGAAAACAAAATCGTTGATAGTAAGGAGAAAACAATTGTCCCACTAATAGATGCTGGAAATTGGGACACAAATAATAGTATTGCTAATAAAAGTATTCTTCCTGTGAAATACATACAATTATCCAAATTCATAAAAATCAATTTGAACTCTTATCAAATAAATTTATAAAAATTTCCAGCATGAAGTTGAAAGTAAACTACACTTACCTGTCAAAGGTTCCTAGCTCTCTCCAAAACCACCACAACACAGGACCTTTTTAAACTGGGTTTTACGGTTGAATTGCCCGGATGGATTGTACAAACATTTAACATATCTCATTACTGCCTACAATGCACAGCCAAATGGAGCATCTCTTGCATTTTTGGAATGCTTTTAAAGGAGTCAATACGATGACCTTTACGATTCATTTGTATATGATGGGGGTTCGGTGGAATGTGCTTGCGCAGGCCATTAGCTAACTTTCTTCGGTTAATCGCTTGTTTCAAGTTGAACATTAAATTTACGTAATAACTTTGTTTGTCCGTGGATACTGGTTTTGTCGTTAGACTGCCTTAGCATAATGACTTTAAGTGCATTGGTACTGTTGCATAATAGTCAATTTCATATTTACAATCGGGAGAGGTTTAGCTTTTGGATCAAAAATAAATCTACTTCGGGATAAATCTCTAATACGTTCGTAGTTGTAACTCCCTTTACAACATACCTCTGTCCTTTTCGACAAGAGTTGCTGTAGCAAAAGAGAGTGAAAGCTTTAAAATTGTAAATTTAATACCATTTTGTCTCAGTGTGCTAATTATGATTATAATGCAAGGATATTCAACAAAATTAAAAACATATAGGTGCAGTATGCTTTGTAGTTTCTATATATCATTCATCAAGAAAGGACCTCAGAGACATGGGCTTGATGTTAAACGTTGTACATAAACAGTGTTCCTGAAAATATTATTGAGACACTAGGCTCTCTCGCTTTACAACAAATGGATGTCTTTACGTGTGCGGAAACTGCATTGATGCAATAAAGCTATCTGTTTATCTGAGGAATAAACACATGGCTAAATAATTTACTAAACAGTTTGTTCAGTCACGCTTTCCTCCTATTGCAGCAATATTGAATTCAACAACAATGAGTCGTGTTCTTTAAGGTAGTAACGTAGAGTATAAAACACAAGGGTAATGTGCATTAAAAACATTGCCTCCTCCGTATACGAATTATTCCTGCTTCACAGAGAATGAAAATTATACAAAATAAATTAAAACGCTCATGTAGAATAATAAAATAGACTGTATAAGGAACTTAACTTGCAAAGAAGAAGACTGTGGGAGCCAATATATAGGTTGTCCATATCAACCGCTAATGTCCAGTTAAGGCAAATAAAGTAGATTCAATACCCCAAGGGAGATTTCAAAAATGTATTTATCTAACTCGGCTATCATGGACAAATGGCTCAAATAGTAATCATTTTAATATATCTTTCAGAAACAAATTTTAAATAACTGATGAAAATTCGTGTGAAATATTTGGGGATCAAATAGTGAATCACATGCCATAATATGCAAATTAGGTTCTTACGTGTAAAAACATTGACCCAAACTCTAAGAGGATGTAAATCTTAATAGTCTATTTCATTCTCTAAAAAGGAAGTCAAATAATGTAACCAGTCGTGATTTCGTTATCAGGTAGTTAGTATCTATAAAGGAACTAGGTTTAATTTTTGCGCCCGATGTTGGGAGATATATCTGCCTGGAGATTTCTTTTGCATGCATCCAATGCTAACATAGACCAAACTGAAATTATTTTTCAGACGGTCGAGTAAAATGGTCAAAGGAAAGAAACGTTTTGACTCCAAGTTTGAATGAAATTTTGAACAATATGAAAAAGATGTCAAAGGAAAGAGACAGAATCGGATCCTCTTCCCCTCTTCAAAAGTTTCAGTAGAAATAAAACTAAAACTATTTTGCCTAGAAAACAAAAGATGTTACCCATTTAAATAAATAGCATAGCAATATCATGAACTCACTATTGAGTACTGACATATGGCTCACAGTAAATATTGTTTCTAATCCTGTACTACTTAGCTCTATTTAGTTCTAGGGAGTCAGTAATAGGCTTACAATCTACTCTATGCAAATATAATGTCCAAGCTTCAACACTGTATTATCGTGGGCTCTATATTATCACAGCAAACAGGATTTTCCAATCAATTTTGGACACATGCCGTCGAGCGGTTGTTTACAGATGTAAACCTGTAGCCAGCAAAGATGCAAATATCTTATTTATAAGTTCACAATGAAAAAAGAATGATCATTTTTTTGCAAAGTGCATACAATTCCATTGTTCATCATATACAAAACTCCAGTTTAATTTGCTCTACATGCATTGGCTTTGATTACGAAATATATTCAGCATATCGTCTGATGTTTGATGATTATAAGTCATTTACTGATGGTAACATACATGTCCTTACAGACTGCTCAGGTGGCCTAGTGTTTAGAGCGTCTGTCTTGGACGCGGGAGGTTGTGGGTTTGAACCCTGACCGAGTCATACCAAAGACTTATAAAAGTGCTACTAGTAGCTGCCTCGCTAGGCTGCCTCGCTAGGCGCTCAGCATTAAGAGGTTAGTGTTAGGACTGATTGGCCTGGTGGAAGGATAATGTGACTGGATGGGACATCATGCTACATGTCTGCAGCATGATGCCCCAGAGCTAGACATTGCTATAAACTGCCACACCGTAGACATCTTACCTGTGTGTTATTATAAGCATGCAGGGTTATAACTGTGAGTTATTATGAGCATGCAGGATTGGTATCCCACTCGAAATTTCCCTGGTCAAAGCCAATTAAGTTATTCCTTACAGAAATGTATATACAGGAAACACAATGGTCAAGTGTACTGAATTTAAATGTGCATAAGTTAATTCATGGCATCATTTTATCGAAAAACTCAAAGCACGACATGAAATAATAAAGTTTCAGAAAGTTCTAAATGTACATTTAAAAAAAGGATATCTATAGGCCATGTTGTATTATCGTTAAAAATATGGTATTTGATATTAATGTGGTATTATCATTTTGATTTTCTATTCATTTCCTCTGGTTTATAGCTCAGAAAATGTGTATTAACAAGACTATATTCTGATTACACCGTTATGAACAGAGTAGCTGGCACACATTAGAATGGAATGGTGGTGGGTGGAGGTAAAACAGATTATTTGCCTCATGATTTTATCTGAAATTACTAACCTTATACAAATCACTGGGATGTTTTGGTATTCTGCCATTCATTAAATCTGAATGTTACACTGTTAAGTTCTGTACTATATTATATACATTTTATAATGGCGTGCAACATGAGTAGTCCAACACAATGATGACATATGTGTTCTGTATAGGTGGCCTTATGTACAGATGAGGGTAATGTGCAAGGATTTAAGAGAAAGGCATGAAAAAACAGAGAGAGAGAGAGACAGAGAGAGATAGAGAGAGAGAGAGAGAGAGAGAGAGAGAGAGAGAGAGAGAGAGAGAGAGAGAGAAAATGTGAAAGTAAGGCAGTAGATAGAGAGAAAGAAAAAAAAATAATAGTTGGCCAGGTACATATAAGTAGACGGATAGGTAGGGGGATTTATAACAGATTAGTAAGATATAGAACATTGCAAGATTGCAATAGGCTGAACCGTATATGCAATAATGTAGTTAGAGGCAGTTGTTGAAATGAGTTAGGCAGTTGAGATTGAAAGTATGTCTTATTAAGTGCGGCTGAGTAGTACAGTGACGGGGAAAGAAACATACTTAGATAATCATGGTTACAGTACACAAGTATCCAATGGGAGCAAAACCAGTGGTCACTGATCAGGTGATCAACATCTGCAGGCAAACTTGATGGACGATTGAGAGGGGAAAGGATAACTTTTATAAGCAGGTGGCCACTAAAGCAGGTTTTGACTACTTATTACCAAACTCCACTTGCAATTAAAAGGCTGCCATACAGCATGAGTCTACTATATAAACACGTGTTAAGAAATACAGTAACATTGTTTTTTTTTATTATTACAGGCTTTTATTTCAAATCTTCCAAACGGTGGCTGATCATCCACTTATGCAAAATATATTTGATTTCTTTGATCCACTCCTTCAGCTTATGACAATAGTTCTTGCGGTCATTAAACAAATTTTTGTTAAACATATATTTCGCCAACAATTGGTTTCTGCCTAAAGGTCATACATGTACATTATGGTAAGAGACATTGAGATGGATAGCCAAATTTGGCTAATTATACAGCTTTTATGCTTTTCAGTTCTAACAGCCACACATGCAGGTTGTACTAAAAGCCGTTGCTGTCACTATCCAAATTTTGGCTAAGGATACATATATATCCTAAAGTTGGTTTCTGCCTAAACGTCATACAGTACATTATGGAAAGGGACAATGTTGCAGTTAGCCAAATTGGGCTAATCATAGTTACCTAGATTTTGGTCTTTTGCAACCATACATGTTGGTCATAGTGAAAGACACTAGCCACATTTTGGCAAAGCATACATTTATCCAAGATTTGGTTTCTACCTAAGAGTGTGAAGAACAACTTTGTAGGAAATAGCTCAATTTTGCTATCAGGACATTAGTTGTGACACCAGCCTCACTGAGAATGGCAGCAGGAATCCTTAGCCAAATGTTGGCTTATTTAAAACCTGCCTAGCTCTTCCAACAGACAGTAAAGTTATTGAATAGTTATAGACCAGGTATTGGTCAAAAGCCCTTCAAATATTCTCATTAGGTGCCTCTACTACTTTGGGTTAAGAGATTTTAGCCCACAGCTGAGGCCTGATTTGATTAAATGGAAAAACTCACGTGACATCGGAAGCTGTTTACTGTAGGAATTAAATATCCGGGATATATTGTGAGCTTACATAAATGTACACAGTGATAGATGTCGCCATGGCTTATCGATTTCAAGGTTCATACTAATATTTTCCAGTATCCGCAACAAGTTGATTGAGGCTGATTGAGCCATAATTCATTTAAAAGTTTAATTCATGTAGAAACAGCCATGTAGAGTTTTGCAAGCACAATGGGTTTTGTGTTGTATTTGTTTGTTTTGTCTATGTTTTGTATATGCCTTTGCAAAAGACTCATTAAGAGTCCAAAGCGCTCAGGCTAGTTAGATACCAGTTTTGCACTGTTCGTCGTCAGTTTATTGCATTTATCTCAATCAATCCCTGACACACGTGATCTCTTGCTGGATCCAGTGCGATTGAAAGGGCTGTTACTCGCCATATGATTTGTATTCTTTATATATATATATATATATATATATATGTGTGTGTGTGTGTGTGTGTGTGTGTGATCGTGAGGTATATCGTTGATGGAGACGTTCGTGTCTCTTTTCTTGTCCTAAACTTTTCGTAGATATTTTGCATTATTTCTCCCTGAAAAACCTGCTTAACACTGGAATTATTATCCTTATACGTGCTATACAGTTCAGTTATGTTTTGAAGTTGCATCATCTGTGATCAAAGAAGCAATCTCGAAATGGTAGGGATAGATAGACAGATATATAGATAGATGTTTCGTGCAGATTAAGTCCTGCTCCTAAAATGATTAATACGGAAGACATTACGGTAGAAACTACAAAGGTCTATTTCGTCTAATACAAGATTTATATAATAGCCACTGTTGATGCTCTCTGAGATGACGGGCTCAAAGGTGTTTCTGTTGCCTACACCTTGTCTGCCTCTACATCTTCATCATAATCGCTATCTCTGTCAGCATCAATTGTTACGGATATTGATAACCACTGTTGATGGTCCCTCAACGGATGGTCTCATTGGTGCATCTGTTCACTGCACCGCCTCTACCTCTTCCTCTTCATCAGAATCGTTATCTGTCAGCATCAGTTGCTACGGGTGGCGTCGCTACTGCTGATGGTCCCTCAATGGACGGGCTCATTGCTGCATGTGTTGCCCGCACTTCCTCTACATCTTCATTTCCATCGGAATCATTTTCTCCATCAACATCACTTGTTACTGATGGTGGTGCCCTTGTTGATGCTTCCTCAACGGACGAGCTCATTGGTGCATTTGTTGCCTGCACCGCCTCTACCTCTTCCTCTTCATCAGAATCGTTATCTCTGTCAGCATCAATTCTTATGGATGTAGTCGCCACTCTCGATGCTCCCAAAACGGACGGGCTCATTGGTGCATCTGTTGCCTGCATTGACTCTACGCCTTCAATTCCATCAGAATCAATATCTCCATCAACATTACTTGTTACAGAAGGTGATGCCACTGTTGATTCTATATCAGATGACGGGCTCATTGGTGCATCTGTTGCCTGTACCTCCTCTACTTCTTCCTCTTCATCAGAATCGCTATCTTTGTCAGCATCAATTGTTACGTTCGGCGATGCTCCTTCAGAGGAGTGGATTAATGGTGCATCTGTTGATTGTGTAGCTTCTTCCTTCTCACATTTGGAAACAGTGGGTAGTGGGCTGCCATAGGTCACTGATTTAGTTCCTTTAGACACAGATACAAAATAATCACGTCATAACTTATCAAAGACTTGAACAGAATTAACTAGAGATTCAATGAATTTTAAGTTCAATCCATACTAAAGTTAATAGCTACATTTCGGCTAGTTTAGAATGTATATAACTGAACATGTACAAGACGAAGATTATATATTCTGTAGGACACTATTCTATTTTCCATCGTTGTTTGTTTTCCAAATATATTTCAAAACATCAAAGCTACAGGATTCGTCAACATGTTTGCAACAATACGTCTGTGGAAAAAAAGAATAAGAAGAATAATCAACTTTGTAACTCTACCAGGATGTCTTTTGTTCACACATATAATATATTAATTTTTTATACAATAACCTTATCATTGTAATGAACGTACAAAGCTTATGACATTTTGTGAATTCGTCTTGAATCTAACATCCATAAAACAAATGTGTGTAAATGTTACGATATTACAGCGTTTGAACTATTTAATTCAATGTCCATGATCTAAAAATCGAACTAGTTGCAAATAATTTTCAAAATAACATGACGGTAAAGGCCAGTAAAAAGAATTTTCAAAATGTAATGGGGCAAATTTCATGGTCATTTGCAAACGTTAAGAATTTAATACATATATAAACATGTTGAAAGTGGATCGTTTTAACAATTGAGTCATGCTATTGTCTGCTGTGAAACAACACTGGTGAAATCTCTTATTTTCATGCAAAATAGTGATTTCAAATTTAATAACATATCTTTGTTAAATGTACAGCGTAGGAACCCATGCCAACATAATGGTGCAGTCAATGATAGATCAGTTCCAGAAGCACAGAAAGAGTAAATTTCCTTTTTGAATAATGAAACAACGCCTTATCTTCGAAAAGGAAACATAGGTATACATTCATTATCGGACTACAGTGAAAACTGAAAAATGCTACCGGATAAATTTCATTTATTCTGAAAGTGCATCCTTATGTATCAAATGAAAACGCATCAAGGGTATTTACGCTTCTGCATACACGTAATAGGTTTTTTTTTTCCACTTTTGAAGTCGTGACAGAGTAACATTTCCTTCAGTCCACTGAAACATGTATAATTCAGTTTCATAAGATATAGTTAGTGTAAAATTCGCCAATGGGTGGTGAATGTTTACATTTGTATTCTCCCTCTTTCTCATCGTCTCACTTAGTGTTTAAATTCTGCCTTTATTACGATACAATTCTCAACCTTTTCTAAATACGTTGAGTATGGCATGATATTTACCTTATATTTAACATATCCGAATATTTTGGTTGCGCTTATGTGTGTGCGTGTGTTTATTTGTTCTGAGGAACTAACACTCATTTGTCACTTAAACCTTCACTATACGTTAGCGTACCTAACGATCTCTCGTAAGAAAAAAGAAGTATCTTAGATTTATATATATATATATATATATATATATATATATATATATATATATATATAAGGTTGTGTATCAAGTGCACAGATCAGCCATTTTCTTAACTTCCGCGAGGAAGTCTATGTATAACATACATTGTTATATTGCAAACGAATTAATTACAATGCTTGTGTTCAGAAAACAAAATCGTTGATAGTAAGGAGAAAACAATTGTCCCACTAATAGATGCTGGAAATTGGGACACAAATAATAGTATTGCTAATAAAAGTATTCTTCCTGTGAAATACATACAATTATCCAAATTCATAAAAATCAATTTGAACTCTTATCAAATAAATTTATAAAAATTTCCAGCATGAAGTTGAAAGTAAACTACACTTACCTGTCAAAGGTTCCTAGCTCTCTCCAAAACCACCACAACACAGGACCTTTTTAAACTGGGTTTTACGGTTGAATTGCCCGGATGGATTGTACAAACATTTAACATATCTCATTACTGCCTACAATGCACAGCCAAATGGAGCATCTCTTGCATTTTTTGAATGCTTTTAAAGGAGTCAATACGATGACCTTTACGATTCATTTGTATATGATGGGGGTTCGGTGGAATGTGCTTGCGCAGGCCATTAGCTAACTTTCTTCGGTTAATCGCTTGTTTCAAGTTGAACATTAAATTTACGTAATAACTTTGTTTGTCCGTGGATACTGGTTTTGTCGTTAGACTGCCTTAGCATAATGACTTTAAGTGCATTGGCACTGTTGCATAATAGTCAATTTCATATTTACAATCGGGAGAGGTTTAGCTTTTGGATCAAAAATAAATCTACTTCGGGATAAACCTCTAATACGTTCGTAGTTGTAACTCCCTTTACAACATACCTCTGTCCTTTTCGACAAGAGTTGCTGTAGCAAAAGAGAGTGAAAGCTTTAAAATTGTAAATTTAATACCATTTTGTCTCAGTGTGCTAATTATGATTATAATGCAAGGATATTCAACAAAATTAAAAACATATAGGTGCAGTATGCTTTGTAGTTTCTATATATCATTCATCAAGAAAGGACCTCAGAGACATGGGCTTGATGTTAAACGTTGTACATAAACAGTGTTCCTGAAAATATTATTGAGACACTAGGCTCTCTCGCTTTACAACAAATGGATGTCTTTACGTGTGCGGAAACTGCATTGATGCAATAAAGCTATCTGTTTATCTGAGGAATAAACACATGGCTAAATAATTTACTAAACAGTTTGTTCAGTCACGCTTTCCTCCTATTGCAGCAATATTTAATTCAACAACAATGAGTCGTGTTCTTTAAGGTAGTAACGTAGAGTATAAAACACAAGGGTAATGTGCATTAAAAACATTGCCTCCTCCGTATACGAATTATTCCTGCTTCACAGAGAATGAAAATTATACAAAATAAATTAAAACACTCATGTAGAATAATAAAATAGACTGTATAAGGAACTTAACTTGCAAAGAAAAAGACTGTGGGAGCCAATATATAGGTTGTCCATATCAACCGCTAATGTCCAGTTAAGGCAAATAAAGTAGATTCAATACCCCAAGGGAGATTTCAAAAATGTATTTATCTAACTCGGCTATCATGGACAAATGGCTCAAATAGTAATCATTTTAATATATCTTTCAGAAACAAATTTTAAATAACTGATGAAAATTCGTGTGAAATATTTGGGGATCAAATAGTGAATCACATGCCATAATATGCAAATTAGGTTCTTACGTGTAAAAACATTGACCCAAACTCTAAGAGGATGTAAATCTTAATAGTCTATTTCATTCTCTAAAAAGGAAGTCAAATAATGTAACCAGTCGTGATTTCGTTATCAGGTAGTTAGTATCTATAAAGGAACTAGGTTTAATTTTTGCGCCCGATGTTGGGAGATATATCTGCCTGGAGATTTCTTTTGCATGCATCCAATGCTAACATAGACCAAACTGAAATTATTTTTCAGACGGTCGAGTAAAATGGTCAAAGGAAAGAAACGTTTTGACTCCAAGTTTGAATGAAATTTTGAACAATATGAAAAAAGATGTCAAAGGAAAGAGACAGAATCGGATCCTCTTCCCCTCTTCAAAAGTTTAAGTAGAAATAAAACTAAAACTATTTTGCCTAGAAAACAAAAGATGTTACCCATTTAAATAAATAGCATAGCAATATCATGAACTCACTATTGAGTACTGACATATGGCTCACAGTAAATATTGTTTCTAATCCTGTACTACTTAGCTCTATTTAGCTCTAGGGAGTCAGTAATAGGCTTACAATCTACTCTATGCAAATATAATGTCCAAGCTTCAACACTGTATTATCGTGGGCTCTATATTATCACAGCAAACAGGATTTTCCAATCAATTTTGGACACATGCCGTCGAGCGGTTGTTTACAGATGTAAACCTGTAGCCAGTAAAGATGCAAATATCGTATTTATAAGTTCACAATGAAAAAAGAATGATCATTTTTTTGCAAAGTGCATACAATTCCATTGTTCATCATATACAAAACTCCAGTTTAATTTGCTCTACATGCATTGGCTTTGATTACGAAATATATTCAGCATATCGTCCGATGTTTGATGATTATAGGTCATTTACTGATGGTAACATACATATCCTTACAGACTGCTCAGGTGGCCTAGTGTTTAGAGCGTCTGTCTTGGACGCGGGAGGTTGTGGGTTTGAACCCTGACCGAGTCATACCAAAGACTTATAAAAGTGCTACTAATAGCTGCCTCGCTAGGCGCTCAGCGTTAAGAGGTTAGTGTTAGGACTGATTGGCCTGGTGGAAGGATAATGTGACTGGATGGGACATCATGCTACATGTCTGCAGCATGATGCCCCAGAGCTAGACATTGCTATAAACTGCCACACCGTAGACATCTTACCTGTGTGTTATTATAAGCATGCAGGGTTATAACTGTGAGTTATTATGAGCATGCAGGATTGGTATCCCACTCGAAATTTCCCTGGTCAAAGCCAATTAAGTTATTCCTTACAGAAATGTATATACAGGAAACACAATGGTCAAGTGTACTGAATTTAAATGTGCATAAGTTAATTCATGGCATCATTTTATCGAAAAACTCAAAGCACGACATGAAATAATAAAGTTTCAGAAAGTTCTAAATGTACATTTAAAAAAGGATATCTATAGGCCATGTTGTATTATCGTTAAAAATATGGTATTTGATATTAATGTGGTATTATCATTTTGATTCTCTATTCATTTCCTCTGGTTTATAGCTCAGAAAATGTGTATTAACAAGACTATATTCTGATTACACCGTTATGAACAGAGTAGCTGGCACACATTAGAATGGAATGGTGGTGGGTGGAGGTAAAACAGATTATTTGCCTCATGATTTTATCTGAAATTACTAACCTTATACAAATCACTGGGATGTTTTGGTATTCTGCCATTCATTAAATCTGAATGTTACACTGTTAAGTTCTGTACTATATTATATACATTTTATAATGGCGTGCAACATGAGTAGTCCAACACAATGATGACATATGTGTTCTGTATAGGTGGCCTTATGTACAGATGAGGGTAATGTGCAAGGATTTAAGAGAAAGGCATGAAAAAACAGAGAGAGAGAGAGAGAGAGAGAGAGAGAGAGAGAGAGAGAGAGAGAGAAGATGTGAAAGTAAGGCAGTAGATAGAGAGAAAGAAAAAAAAATAATAGTTGGCCAGGTACATATAAGTAGACGGATAGGTAGGGGGATTTATAACAGATTAGTAAGATATAGAACATTGCAAGATTGCAATAGGCTGAACCGTATATGCAATAAATGTAGTTAGAGGCAGTTGTTGAAATGAGTTAGGCAGTTGAGATTGAAAGTATGTCTTATTAAGTGCGGCTGAGTAGTACAGTGACGGGGAAAGAAACATACTTAGATAATCATGGTTACAGTACACAAGTATCCAATGGGAGCAAAACCAGTGGTCACTGATCAGGTGATCAACATCTGCAGGCAAACTTGATGGACGATTGAGAGGGGAAAGGATAACTTTTATAAGCAGGTGGCCACTAAAGCAGGTTTTGACTACTTATTACCAAACTCCACTTGCAATTAAAAGGCTGCCATACAGCATGAGTCTACTATATAAACACGTGTTAAGAAATACAGTAACATTGTTTTTTTTTTTTATTATTACAGGCTTTTATTTCAAATCTTCCAAACGGTGGCTGATCATCCACTTATGCAAAATATATTTGATTTCTTTGATCCACTCCTTCAGCTTATGACAATAGTTCTTGCGGTCATTAAACAAATTTTTGTTAAACATATATTTCGCCAACAATTGGTTTCTGCCTAAAGGTCATACATGTACATTATGGTAAGAGACATTGAGATGGATAGCCAAATTTGGCTAATTATACAGCTTTTATGCTTTTCAGTTCTAACAGCCACACATGCAGGTTGTACTAAAAGCCGTTGCTGTCACTATCCAAATTTTGGCTAAGGATACATATATATCCTAAAGTTGGTTTCTGCCTAAACGTCATACAGTACATTATGGAAAGGGACAATGTTGCAGTTAGTCAAATTGGGCTAATCATAGTTACCTAGATTTTGGTCTTTTGCAACCATACATGTTGGTCATAGTGAAAGACACTAGCCACATTTTGGCAAAGCATACATTTATCCAAGATTTGGTTTCTACCTAAGAGTGTGAAGAACAACTTTGTAGGAAATAGCTCAATTTTGCTATCAGGACATTAGTTGTGACACCAGCCTCACTGAGAATGGCAGCAGGAATCCTTAGCCAAATGTTGGCTTATATAAAACCTGCCTAGCTCTTCCAACAGACAGTAAAGTTATTGAATAGTTATAGACCAGGTATTGGTCAAAAGCCCTTCAAATATTCTCATTAGGTGCCTCTACTACTTTGGGTTAAGAGATTTTAGCCCACAGCTGAGGCCTGATTTGATTAAATGGAAAAACTCACGTGACATCGGAAGCTGTTTACTGTAGGAATTAAATATCCGGGATATATTGTGAGCTTACATAAATGTACACAGTGATAGATGTCGCCATGGCTTATCGATTTCAAGGTTCATACTAATATTGTCCAGTATCCGCAACAAGTTGATTGAGGCTGATTGAGCCATAATTCATTTAAAAGTTTAATTCATGTAGAAACAGCCATGTAGAGTTTTGCAAGCACAATGGGTTTTGTGTTGTATTTGTTTGTTTTGTCTATGTTTTGTATATGCCTTTTCAAAAGACTCATTAAGAGTCCAAAGCGCTCAGGCTAGTTAGATACCAGTTTTGCACTGTTCGTCGTCAGTTTATTGCATTTATCTCAATCAATCCCTGACACACGTGATCTCTTGCTGGATCCAGTGCGATTGAAAGGGCTGTTACTCGCCATATGATTTGTATTCTTTATATATATATATATATATATGTGTGTGTGTGTGTGTGTGTGTGTGTGTGTGATCGTGAGGTATATCGTTGATGGAGACGTTCGTGTCTCTTTTCTTGTCCTAAACTTTTCGTAGATATTTTGCATTATTTCTCCCTGAAAAACCTGCTTAACACTGGAATTATTATCCTTATACGTGCTATACAG
>JAECUM010008986.1:0-62391 GCA_016617855.1 Megalonaias nervosa
CGATGCGAGGCAGCTGTTAGTACCATTTTTGTAAGTCTTTGATATGACTCGGCAGGGGATGGAACTCACGACCTCCTGCATCCGAGGCGGACGTTCTAACCACTAGGCCACCGGAGCGGTCTGGGACGATTGATCATAGGCCTGTTGATCCTAGGAAGAATGATCGCAAAACATTGATCACAGAACGGTTTGATGACATGACTGTTTGATCACAAGACCGTTTGATGACATGATCGTTTGATCACAGGACCGGGTGGTGATATAACTGCTTAATCATAGGACCGTTTGATCATAGGCTGTTTAATCATATTTCGCTGAGTAAAATTATTTAAATTTATAAAATAACGAAATTTTATTTATTAGAGAATTTAAGAAAATTATCCACCAATTCATTTTGAAACAAACTGAATGTTTATTTTATTTATATCTCTTAACTCAAAAATGTTGTAGTAGTACACTATTAAATTATTTTATAACAATTATGTAATACAGTTACGTGAATCGGTAAATAACACAGAATCACCGAGTGAATGATTAATTATATTTGTCTGACAAGTGGACAAGTACTTCCTCCATGTCCTACCGAAACTTCGTTGAGAATACCAGATATATTTGCTTACTTCATGTTAAACGACTCCGGTACTGGTCCTGATCGTATTGTAATAATTGGATGCCACGAACTACGCCCTATAATTAATACTGTGTAGGGGTGTTGTTGTATTTTGCACCATGGTATACAGATACTTATTTAAAATGAATAGATACATGTGATCATAGAATTCTATTAGGCTTGGAAATCACAGAATTGTAACATTTGACATTTTGATTCGATGCAGAAATTTAAAAATGTAAGCCTAAAATGTGTTTTTCATTAATTCAATATGGCTTATTAATTAACTTTTTATGAATAATTTATTAATTTGTGTTTATCATTTATCGTCCATAAACGAATAATCCACGAATTCTATGACCTAATGGTCAAATGGTTCTGGTTTCGTGATCAAACGTTCCTGTGATCAACGGGTTATGATCAATCGTCCTAGGATCAACATACCTATTATCAAATGTCCTTAAATCATTAACAAGATCTCCATTGTCTGTGAAACAGACGACAAGGTGTTCAGAGTATGTCACATCCGCAGTAGCGGTCCCTAATTTTTTCATATTGAAAGCGTTTAAGAATGTTTCAAATGCCTTCTTATGTTCTTTCATTTGTCGAACGTCAAGCCCATTTCAAATGAAGCCCTATCGATTCCAAATGGATTGCTGCATCTAAATGTGCTATAATTTATTCTACAGAATCGCTCTTTTCGGCGGTATATTGATGACATAACTATGAGACTTTGCTGTTTCCTTCTTGAACGTGTTCCTTCCAAATGGAAGGTCAGGCGTTGACTCCTGGCTTTGCTGCTTGCATTTGACATCTCGAGAAGGACGTGCTATTTATTCTAGTATCACTCGTCTGTAGAGCTTCTATCAATATTCCCTTGACCACATCCTTTTTGTTTTCAAATTCTCTTCTCTTGTATTTTTCTTCAATACCAAAGAGAAGGAAACTGTGGAAGAAATTATGTCATATTTGGATACAGCAATACAATTCGGAAATAAATGGGCTACTGTTGAAAATGGATTGCTGTTGCCGCAAATAAAGAGCCGAAGAAGGTATTTGAAACATTCTTAAAGACTTTAAGTATGAAATAATAAGGTAACGCTACTGTCACTCTATCGTGCTATAAACACCTTGGTGCGTGTTATTGAGATCTTGTGGATGAAGAAGTAGATGCTCAGAAAAAAGTAAAAATTAAAGTCAGATGCTGTTAATATTTTAGAAAAGCAATCGAAACTATGGCTTATAATGTTACTCGAGAACTTTATTTATTAAATGATGGGGGTATGACATATTCATCAAGGAAAGTCATAGTCCAACCACAAAATAAAGATCTCGCCACACTGAAATCCTTTCAGAGCTCAGCACAATGGTGATAAGCTTGATTTCTATGATCAGATCATTGAACTAGATGAGAAATAAGCAAATGATCCGTGGAAGGATTACGATGTTGCTGAAGGAAATTCCTTGTGAACAAGCATGAGTTTTGCTAGACCATCAGTGCTGCACGGAGACGAAATACCAAATTAGTGGATAATTATGTTAGTTGAAAAATGAGACAATAATTTTTTTCACAGTTTCCTTCTATTGTAACAGGTTATTTTAAGAAAAGTCACTTACAGTGTCTCAGGTATGCTCGCACATGTAATAATTTATAACTCCGGCGGATCTTTTTGGACTTTTTCAGTTCTGGATAAGTTAGTATTGGATGTATTTCCCTATGTGGTAAAGCCGTTGTCTATCGGTGGTAGTATATATCACGAAAAAAATGTTCAAGCCATCGGTGGGGTAGAAGTTTCGACAGTACTTTTATAAGAGTTATTCCTTTGATGACCATTGTACATATGTGATCGATGTGTATTCCAACTGTGATGTTCATCAATGTAGATGTCACGAAGATTTTGATTTTTAACACTAGACTCATTTAAGTCATTTTGAGTTACAAGTAAATCCATGTTATCAGATAGGTGCTGTCTTGTACGGATTACCTTTCATTTCATTTTAGATTCATTAATATGCATTCTGTATTGTTGACATTAAACAATCTGTTGGTAGCGGTAAAAAGTCATGTCAGCATCATTTGCTTGAACGATTAGCAATAAAATTGATCTCTCTCTCTCTCTCTCTCTCTCTCTCTCTCTCTCTCTCTCTCTCTCTCTATATATATATATATATATATATATATATATATATATATATATATATATATATATATATATATATATATATATTCTTGGAACAGTTACGGATTTAGTTTAAACCATATTTATTTCACAAACTTTTGGCAAATGCAATTACAAAAAGAAATGGTGGAATCCATTGAAAGCATAAACTTATTAGCACTGTCTCCACAACAGTAATTAGAAAGAAAATATAGCATCAAAGATCTCGATGCCGTACCAGTGGTCTAAGAGGAAATGTGCATATAATTACATACAAAGCATAACAATGAATAAGAACTAATTAACTGTGATTCAAATTCTTGTTAGTTCAGTCAATTAAATCACTTAGTCATCCTAATATGATTTTGCACAGCTAAAATATTTGTGTGTTATTTTCTACAGTTAACATAGGGTTGCCAAATAATAATATTTCAATGGTAAGAGAGAAAAAAGTGTGTATAGGATTTGATCTATAAGATTTGAATATCTGGAACAATCTAAAAGAATCTGTTTTGCTTTCTCATTTTCACAACAGGAGCAATACTTAGTAGATACATTATTCGTATATAAATCGTAATTTAAGTTACTACAAAACTAATGAAGACAATGGTTTGCCAACGTCATGCTGAATTGTTTTTGGGGAAAACTTGTTCAACGTCGAATATTGCTAAATGCCGAATACTTGGTAGGCCCCAGTCAATACTTTGATCTCAACGACGATAAATGAAAACTCACTGAACAAGTCGAAATCATGAAGATTTTGCTGAGTTACCAAGAAGTGTTCCATCTAATGAGTTTGGCAACGTCATCGCTGCTGCTTACGTGACAGCCAATGCCCTTCGAAAATTATACTTAGTGTTGAAAACTTTACGAGATAGCGCCAATTACTTTGACACATATTGTTGCATGTACATCAATAGCCTGTGTTACTTGTAAGTCGAAGGCAACGTTTAAGAACGTGGACCGACGAACCTACCGAACACGCTATTTAGAGTTTTGCCAGTAGTGGACCTAACGATTACAACTACCTGGGTCACACTGATGTTATTGACACGCTGTTTAGCAGAAGAAAATAAGAAGAAGATACGACAGAATTTAAAAATATAATTCCAAAAAGTGAAAAAGATGTGACATCTGTGGAAACTTCTTTTTCTACTGAAGAGGTGAATAATTGAGCAGCAACGACATGCATATGCTTTTGAATGGCATTTACGACAATCCTGCCCATGCCGTTCGCTACTGAGGAATTCAATACATATATGGTGCAACCAAAATCAAACTCAAAAGTCTACATCTGCAAGATGTACGACAATCGTTACTAGAACAATCGACGTACACGTTACACGAACCCATTCAACTACAATTTCCAAGACGTCAAACTACAATGAATAGAAAAGATCATTATTGGCAAGCCAATTGTCACAGATGTCTCTCCTTTAGCTTCACAGGTTTCAAATATTTGTTTTGAGTAATTGATGTAATGGCTAGTTCTTTTGATACCTAAAACAAGTTTAGAGCTAGTGCGAGCTTTAAAATTGTCTTGTAACAAAGTGGTCAATCCCTCTGTGATAGCAAATAAAGGCACCAATTTTCTTAAAAAAAGCAGACCAAACAGATTTTAAAAAGCGACACATTTTTTTATCAACTACTGAAAACTAAAGCCAATCAGTGAAACGTTTTCAAAGAATTATGAAAGAAGG
This sequence comes from Megalonaias nervosa, assembly GCA_016617855.1. Taxonomy (NCBI): domain Eukaryota; kingdom Metazoa; phylum Mollusca; class Bivalvia; order Unionida; family Unionidae; genus Megalonaias; species Megalonaias nervosa. The sequence continues at coordinate 4,470 of JAECUM010008986.1, forward strand.
TATGTGAAAATATTTTACACATAAACACACTATCAAATATCGACATATTATCACGTCTGACGAGAGCTTTTCTCGTGTTTGATCGATTGTTTGGAACGTCGAAGACGGTTGAAAAGAAAGAAGTCTTAAACACCGGAGATTAGGTTCGCATTGAAAAACCACCGCTGTTTTAGCAAATGTTATTTACCGAATTGGAGGACAGAATTATTTCGTGCGATAAAACGGGTGTATGCATATCACCTACCTGTCTATAAATTAGAATATATGAACGGTGAACTAAAACGTTTTAATTTGCCCGAACCACAACTTTACATTTTACTTAATTGCATCACTCCCTGGTCAAATGAAATTTTTAAAATTTGATTATGTATTTAAACGTATTTTCCATGTGATTGGATTTACCCAAATGCATCGCAAAATGCCTAGCCGTCACAGACAAAAACGTATCGGCGGCTCATAATAAAATTTTTTCCGCTGATCTTGCACCTCTGATCACGCTGTTGTCGAATCCACAAATTAAATTTTTCAGGATAACCAAATCATTTGACGAGATATTTTTTCATTTGGTCGAAATGACTTTTTCTATCCTGGACACTTCCTGGTCCGTTTTTTTTTTCAGCACATGTTCGTAAATAGGTTCTCCTGCCGCATCTTTAGGTGTGTTTGTGACAGGTCATATTATTGAATTTTAGTTACCACAAATACTTCTTCAGTCCAGCTATGTGTGTACCCTTTTCCAATCGTACTTTTTTCAGGCTAATTCTCACCTGGTCCCTAATGTTAAATTTGTGGGATGTAATAATAAAGCGTCTGTTACTTTTTGTTTATGTTCGCTTTGACGTGCTTCTGTGGGAGGCATTCTGATTCTACGGTGTCTCGTGTAATTATATTTGTCTACGATTTCTGATTCAAAAAAGTCTAAATATCGGTGAGTGTTATCGCTGGTAAACCTTTTCCACGTGTAGTTTTTAAACGTCCCGTTAAAACACTCGATCACCACGGCCATGCGGTAAACTCGCTCTCTAAAATGTTTGGGTTTCAAATCCAGCAAATCGTTGGAAATGATTTTAGCACATCCAGCCTTATTGTCCGAATCATCCCGGTAACCAATATCGTGTTGCATAGCAATAGTGTCTACGCCGTTATAAGGCTCGTGACCTGGTAGTGGCTGATTGTTTTCATCTAACTGTTCCTCAAGAGATTCCACGACACGGTGTATTTGTGTCCGCGCAATGTCTCCCTCCTTTAGATCTCCGGCGTTTGCCTATGATTTTGTGGATGTCGATAGCCCTCCCCTCCTACACACACACACACACACACACCATTTTACGTCCTCCGCATTTGACAGAACCTCCTACACATATTTCGTTCTATCCCGATATCGTCTTTGCTCGTATCTAATCCACAGCGGTAACATTGGGCGTGCATATTATCAATGAGTTTGTTAGAAATGCTTGAATTTTAAGAAATTGCAGTGCAATCAAATAAACACGGAGTTTCCCGACGCGGTGTCTTTAGACACTGAGACCTAATCATTTTACGATTGACGTTTGTGGGTACCTCTACCTCTTCAACATTCCCCACCCTATTCCTACATCTTAAGCACCAAGAACTGTTGTTTGACGACATTTTCCGTATATCATGCCATAGATATTAAATACAAGACCGCTTCAGAAGCGGCAAGACATTTTCCGCCGTGCCGCTCTCGGATATAACCAATGAAATGTCAATAGGAGGTGCTGTCGTCGATGTCCTGAATCTGAAGCGAATTTTACACAGCTCCTTTTGGGGCACCTGTTGCCAAATATCGAGTCACATAGTCTGAGGTCGTAAACCAAATGAATCAAAATATTCCACATTCTTTAGGGCAGGATCGTCAACTACAGATACCCTGTGCGCCCCATGGCCATCGTAATAATTTTGAATATTAATGACACAACTTTCATCCGCATGAATTTTATCCGCGGGCTGACCTCTTGGAAAAAATTCTCTGAAATTTTGAATAGCAGATGCTAATGTTTTTCGATGTCAAAATTAGAAAGGGGTTTTACCTCGTCCCCGGTAATGTCAATCCCCTTTCTCTTCTTTCGTTTAGGTGTTTTCCTGAAAAGCCACGGCCTCTTCCACCGAGAAAATTCCCTGAAAGTCCTGATAATAACGACCCAGCAATACAAGCTAAGAATGGTCCGTTAAAAACTCCTTGTTTGGATAATTGTGCTACGAAGAGTTTAAGGATTACCTTTTTTTTTTTAGCCGCATCGTGTTTGGTTAACGCAGCCATCTGACGAGTAGTCAGCATGAGTTTATCAGGACCGCTCTGGGCAGAGGCTACCGAAGCCGCAATGAAATTAATCGATCACGCGTTTTAACTTTGCGCTGCTGCGGCGATGTTTTTCTTTTGCGGGGCTGACAAAGTTAATACTGCAGGATTGTATTGCATTTCTGAAAATCACTTCCGTTATTTCTAACGTATGCTATTATTTTGGAGTAATTTTTAACATTTTGTCAAAAATGCTGAGAATTTCTACTTTAGTTACGGTAGCCTGCAGGCGACGTGATGGTAGTTCTTTTCAGAAATAACCCTGTTATTTCCATTTCTGGAAATGCTCGCATTTATAGTTAAGCCATTACCTTTGACCGCTCTCTCTGAGACTCTCGAAGCCGCTCCTGTTGCTGTAGCTACACTAATTGGTAATAATACTGAAGTTAAAATTTTAGGACCAAAAGTCTTGATCACAGGAAGAACAGCGGAAGCAATAGATCCACCACTAATTCATCGGCCCTTTTTTGTCACCGCTTTCGGCGTCGCTGTGGCATTTTATACAGATTCAATAAGATATTTTTCAGACAATGATCGTTTAAACCATAATTGTCTTTATGGACAGCTGTCAAACAATCACATTCAACCTTTCCGTTGAGGACGTCTAAGGTCATGAACCGATCAGACGTCACTAAAGCGTAACAAGTATAATTCCCACCAGTTGCTGCTGTCCACCGGATTTCTATATCCGCTGAGGAATCTTTGAGTCGTTCAGGATGTTTGGAGATATCGAAATGAAAAATGTAGTATAACGCTGAAAAATCTTCTAATCTTGAGTGCCTGTATCTGTGTTCTGGTCCTTTTGCATGGCTTCCATTAACATCATGTATGCCCGAGAATAATTTCTGTTAGCGACATCGAAATTACTTTCGAGTTCTCGCTCGGGATACAGCCTCGAATTTACACGGACGTGAATTCAGCTTATCCCGATGTGATAAAAAATATGCTTGTTTCTGGTCTGATCTGCACGCCGTGCCACGAGCTGAAGCATGACAAAAATATGCCTTGGAAGCTGAATTTCCACATTCAGTTCCACTCTCCACGTGTTGGTGACACGAGCCCCAGTAAATTCCTCCATGTAAATATTTTATTTTTGTAACTTTTACTAACATCGATTCTAATTCGAGCGCATAGGTGATGGAGGGTGTGATTTTAGGTATCCATAGCCATAGCCAAGACAATATAAATTGACCAACTGCAGCCGTGGAGGCTTTATGCATGTACTGCGTAGGAGAATCCCGCTCGAGAATTAAAGCGTGTTTAACAAATCGTAGTGATATCTCTGCACCCCCAAAAATCGAACTGAGCGGGAGGAGCTTGCAAATTTCACTGTTAATATCCGTGAGAGCTCTTCTTGTGGTAAATCGAACATTATAAGCCGCTTGTCTCGCAAATGAAAAATTATTTCTAAATGCAATCTTGTTAAGTTAGCAGCATCACCCACAACAGCCTGCATAAGCACATCTACCGCAGCAGGAAATTCGTTACTAACCGCAGCGCCTGCGCCTGTATCACGGTACCATCACATGCTCGTAGCGCACGACCGCATATAATCATCGCTAAACGTGATCAAATTTTGAATAGCACTGGCTTAAGGTAAATACCCATTAATTTCCTCCACGATCTGATTATTCAGTTGGTACTGAACCGATTAAAATAACGACCATCTTCACTGGAGGCACGGCATTGGTCTGAATTTTACCTCGGATTTAAAAAATAGCTTCATGAGGTAACAAATACATATCTTCATCTCGTGTTTCGATTTTTCGGTGGGTGCTTGCATTCAGATTGGTAATATGTGAATCCTGATATTCGACATAATCTTCCCCGGTCGTACAGTCGTCGATGGGGGTGTTCTAGCATAATTTTAAATAATCGGGAGTAAATCTGGAGTACATGTTTTTATACATGAATGTATATTAATACACTTGCATTAACATGAAAAAAAAATTCACCATGATAGTAATTGCTAATGATTAATGATTCCGAAAGAATTATTGCGAAATCATCGTGAATTACCATGATAATAATTGCAAAGCAATTACCACAACCTCTTTCAACCATAACCTGATATCAGACCGGCAATAGCTCTGGATGAGGATTGCGCTGACACGCTTTGTGGATTGCCCACACTCTTTTCTAAATCCAATAGAATCTGCTCTGTTTGCGCTGAAAGTTTTCCCACATTTATTTTTTTTTTTTGAAGGGCACGTACAGCTTCTTGTTTTAGTGCTGATGCGCTTTGTCAGCCCAGGTCGCTCCCGCTTCTGCGGCTTTGAGAGCGATTGATGCGGCTTTAGAAGCTATCCCGCGTAATGCTGAACAGATTTCGGAAATAACGTGGATAAAAACCCAATTTCCTCCTCGCTGTATTTCTTGGTTTCATGGTTTTTTAACATTATCCCATACAATAAAACATATCTAAAGCCGTTTACGTCGGATGTGTTTAAGATGGACTTATCAAAGACGTTTAAGTCAGAGACACTTGCGCCTAAAGACGTTTACATATTAGATGCAGACAGTACGTGTTTCTCTCATTGTTGTTATCCACGACATTTCCTGATTGGTCTGTCAGGCATACAGTAATCTCAGAAATCGCGTAAGTGTTGCCGACGGGATACTAAATAAACGGATTAGACCGGATTTTCATCAATGATCATGGAGGCACATTAATTGATGTGGAATAAGTCACACTGGATGCAGCGCCCACGGAAGATAAAGTTCCTTGAACGATGAAACAGTTTATAAGCAAACTGTTGACAGCGGTAATATTAATCGGAAATTCCCCCTTCGTACATGTTCATAATAACCCCTGACGCAAAACAGATTGTGTGCGGTATATTAAAATAATTATGTAATTTAGCGCTATGGTGATCCTGGTACGCAGGGTGGAGTAATTCATTTCAATTTTAATATTGGACGCATTATTACCCCTAGAGGTGATCACCCGGGAAATGTCGGAAATGTTATAACCACCAGGGGATATTCTGATGGTTTGCCATCCGACTAATAGAGTTTCGGTAGCATAATAAAACAAGTTATTTTTTTCTCTAATATTTAAAAAACTGTTTCAAATTTTAGCTGCAATTAACGCGATCTCGTAATAGGATTTTCGATCCAACTGTAGCGGCGGATTTTATCTGACTGTAAAACTCGCCGAGCGAGAATCAAATAACAACGTGGTATCCTCGAGCGACATTTATTTCTTATACTAATCCAGTTCTGTAAAAACCATTGATGGGTTAGCTCATTAAATCCTGGTACAATATCTGGTATTAATGGCGCCTCACAAATTTTTGGCTGCGCAATTGGTTTAAAATATCCACGATTTTGTTATCGAGTTTCACCCCGGTATTACCCGCTTGTTTAAAAGCCATGAGCAATTTTAACCGCAAGACTATCTCGGCCAGATGCTGATAGTAGCGAATCGAAGATTCGCCGCTAATATGATACCAGTAACGGGTCATATATTCGCTGCGAATATGATACTCGCCAAGGGTATTATATCGGTAAATTCCGGTCCCAGATCCGGTTTTATCGCTTTTGATCACCCAGGCGTCAAGAGTAGAAAAAGGATATCAATACATTTTTCTCTCTCGGCTTGCTGATCACGTAATTTACTGTTTAAGGTTTTTAGGTCCCAGAGTCAATTGTTCATCTGAGGTTTCTCGTCGTGATCGGGTTTGTTAGCAATCACTTTACCTTAATGATTGACTTTATTGACAGCATAACATAATAACTTTCCTGAGGGTTTGTTTGAGTTGATTGATCGCTTCCAGCTTTATGGAATTTTATTTTCTTTAAAATCTTCTAACCAGGTTTTGCTTTTAGCATTCGTAAATAATTTATGGTAGGTATCAAATCATCTGTCATTTTTGTCGCAATCGTTGTTTTTCATTTTGTTGGGCTTCTGTCAGCTGAGCCTCTGCAGCTTCTAGGATCGTCTCCGCTTCTTCTCTGGCCACTACGGAAGCGGCACGCTCGGATTCCCATGCTTCAGCCTTCGTATCTAGTAATTTCATTTGCTTCTCTTGTTCTCTTTTATTTTGGGTGGCTCGTATACCTTTACGGCGGGCTTCCTCACGTTCAAATAAACCAGCCGCATCTTTTTGAACGCTTGTTGTTGAACTCGCTGGGTAGTAGTTAAGGTTTCAATTATCTTATCTTGTTTCAGATCATGAGCCCTCCTGTATTCATCGCGTACTGCTTATACCGGTTTAAATAGTTCCATGGCCACATCACGTTGAAATTCTTGTTTACCTACTTGATCTTCTAACACTTGCTGACGCAGCAATATGTTTCTTATCCTAATCACGATTCTGTGTGGTTTTAAGAAAAGCAAAAAATAACATTTACAGTTATTTATCTAATACCGATGACTTCAGCTTATCTTTAGTTTTATCTTTAAAATGTATTTCTCGACTAAAGCATTTACACTTATCTAATGTGTTAAAGAATAAAATGTGTGTATGCTGAGACCTTAGTTGTTTCTCTTGTAAAGTAGGCATCACTTACATAAATATCATAAATCGATTGCAAAGATTTTCATCCTCGATATTTTTGATATAAGAAATAGAAGAAATAAAACGTTAACTGTAAAATGGTAATGATCAATATTCACTGGAAAAACAAGAAGAAAACAACTGTATGTATGTATGTATGTATGTATGTATGTATGTATGTATGTATGTATGTATGTATGTAATAAATTTGGACTATGCACATGTGGTTATAGCACCCCGTTTTAAGGTATTATTAGATTTTTGTGATTACTTGTTTGATTATTGGAACTCGGTCCAGTGGAAATATTCCTTAGCCCGAAATAATTAGCCCGTTACTAGGTGCAAACGTCACGGAGTAAAGTGTCAGTGAGTTTCCATGATGCCATGGTTTACTTTTGGTGAATTCAGGTCAGAGCCGCATGAGTGTTCCTGTCATTCAATAGTCCCTATTAAAATCTAGTGGTGCACATTCGTTGTGTGACTCCAGGTGCAGTATTTATGATTGGAGACTTGTAAATTACACAATGGAATAAACAGGAAGGGACTGTTCCGTCGTTGGCAGACACAGTTTATGTCTCCATGGTTGCAAATGTGATGCAATTTTATAGGCGAAATGTGGTTCGAAACCATGATTTGACTGGCCTAAAGTGGCGTAGTAAAAATAGTTCCCTGTGTTAGGGGAAGTTGTATAGTTTTACCGCGTGAAATGCTGACGGTACGAAAGTTGATGAAGAGAAACCATGCAGATGTGCGGTTGATAGACAATTGGAAAGTTGTGAGATCTGTGGTCTTGTATTGATTAGAGTAAAACTATGTATAGAATGGACACGTTGGGCTTTCTAATTTACAACAGAAGTTGCAGGGATGTCTTTTGATTTAGGGGAAAACTTATGACTTCTGACGGAATCGCGCCAGGGTTTGACACCTCTCGGTCAAAGCAAATACCCCTGGTTTGTAGCAATATATACTAATGACTCTACTCACATACGTTACACACTTTTGATCCCAGTCCTATAGACTTCAAACACTACATATACAATATATACACTCCTGATTTCATTCCTATAGACCAGTGTTCTTACATGCACAACGTTCTGATATCATTCCTATAGATCGGGACCTTATATACACACTTCTGATACCATTACTATAGACCAACGACCTTACATACACACTTCTGATGCCATTTCTATAGACCACGGACCTTACGTACACGCTTTTAATATCATCTGTAATTTATCCAGAAGAGGGATCTTGTTGAGTAGATAAATATTTGATCTGGGTGCTATGGATTTTCGTTTCAGTAGAAACAATGTATGCGGAGATATGTGTTGAAGCCAGACTTTTAAAGACCTTCTGCTGTGCTTTCATTTCACCCTGTTATTCCTAAAATCTCTATGTTCGTATAAATAACCATCCCTAGCAGGAGAAAAACTTCAAAACTGAAAATATTTAAAAGGGATGTCTAACTGTTGAAAATGTTAAACAACATATGCCGCATGTACTTATTGGTCCTGCTTTTAATTAACAACAACTTCGTCTCGATTTTCAGTGTGTGTGTGTGTGTGTGTGTGCGTGCGCGCGTGTACTTTGTCAATATCTCTCAGTTTATATGAATTTATGTCGAAGTCGGCGATAACTCAGAATTATATAGAACAATGTGACCAATTATATAATTAGTACTTGCATGGTTCGACTGCGTAACACCTCGTGGGGTGCATAGTTTCAGCCCTCCATAGTTAACTTACTATCTTTCGATCAAGTGTTTTGTAAAGGTCGGACAACAGGTTTTTTATTTGGATACACGTCACACTGCAAAGGTTCAAAGCACGGTCTATGCTATCTATTGAAACATGCATATTTTAGAAACGTATCAAGTAAACAGAAGGTGATTGAAAATTACGTGCGCCTTTGATATTTGCCCACGGAATACTTTGGGACAATCGATTAAGTTCACAACTTCTAACAAAAAATATTTCTAGAATAGCAACAGGATTTTATAGATATCTATCTTGTGTGTATGGACGTATATAGTGTGTATAACGTATATACCGGATTTGTACGCACAAGTTGGATACTTGAAATTTCACACCTAATCAATTACAGTTCACTGCAAATAGAATACTAGTTGGTCGCTTTGCAAATCATGATGTCCTGATTTAGTTGGTAAACGTCCTATATCTCCGTGATGATTTTGGTAAATTGATACCCTCTACAGCGAAAAATTTCTACCCCTATTAGTTTGGAGCGTATGCAAATCATCTACCCATAGGCAGGTCGATATATAAAACGAGATATAATGAAAGATCGAAATTAAATGCTTGACGGAGGGCTGCAACGTACGACCCACGCGCATTAGCATGCTAGTATTCAAGCCGTCTGGTGGTAATTTTAGGTGGCGCCTCTACGACGGAAATTGTTCTTAAGTGGCGTCCCACTTTGCTCTCTTAGAACAGCTGTTATTTCAGCTGCAAAAGTCAACCCAACATTATATGATTTGTGATGAATTGTCCTGGTTAGACTAAGGTCAAAGTGAAATACTATGAAAATTTCAGTTGCACAAAAGAACAGAAAAACAAAGCTCACTACGGCGCCCACTTCGCCTGGCGCGTGGGGGCAATTTTCCCCTCCCACCGAATCGACTACCCTTGCGCGGTCACTACCTACACGGTGTTACACGATGATTACAAAATAACAATCATAATAAAAAAAAAACTGTGCTGCATACTGGCGTATCGACATTTTACAGGTGCATATTAAACAATAAACAATATAAATCAGTAATCATATTCAAAATCTTCGACGTGTGCATCAGAATCTTAATAATTATGATTGTTTAATATGTTTATTATCACAACAGAACAAAATAACAAGCAACCTTGAGATGACGAAAAAAAACCCCAAAGAAATAATACATACAATCACATTTAAAAGAAAAGGTTAAGGGGAACCCATTTTCACCAACTAAAATAGTTAAACCAACACAAATGTAACAGTTTATAATTATCATCCTGTATAGCATCATCTTGTATGCTTACGATGGTTGAGGTTGTGTGTTTTATTACGTGTGTAATAAGTTAATGGAGTATGATGCATACGTCAAAAGTCATTATGACATTTAAAGGATCCTAACGTAAAATTGTTTAAATTTCGTGTCAGTTTTCTGATTATTGCTTGAAAGTAGATCTATAAATTTTATGATATTTTAATATTTCCGATAATATTTAGAGATACGCTTGATTCTATATTCCATGTAGTACTGATATTCTATATTACAAACCGACATGTTCTATATTTCGTATGATACTGCATGTAGCTTAGCTCATCTGCCTGTTTCACGATGGAGTCTATAATATATTGTTTGCAATTTAGTTGTCTGCATGAGCTTAATTGTTTATTTAAGTTACACAATGTTTGGTGATTTTACATCATGTATCTGTATATTATATTGTTCATAATTATTACAGAATTTTAACATCTCTACCTTTAATGTACTATCGCACTGTACTTCACGTTTACAACTATTTGGAAGGGTACGTCTTCCTAAGGTTTTTGTGCAATTCCTCCTCTTTATATTTTAAGAACTTTTTAAATGCCGCCATATATCCATTATTGTGCTCAGGTGACGTTAAACATACATACATACATACATACATACATACATACATACATACTAATAAAGTTTCACGATGAATCATAATTAACTTAAACGGCGGAATCATTTGGATGTTTTTGTATCTTTGCTACATTACAGCACATTATGCAAAGAGGCTTAAAGATGAGTGGTATTAGTATCATGAGAAGTTTTAAATGGTTCGTAATCAGAGATAATTCATACTCTAAGTTTTTAAAAATCCAAATGAAGATTTGGAAACACGCTACTAATAGGTTCCAAACGTTGGCTTTGCTGATCTAATCTGAACTGTTAAGTAAATCTTTTAACATTTTTGGCATGTAGTTTAAATTCCTCTCCGATCCATGGCACTGCGTACATTTCTGTACAGCAAAGACCAAAGAATAATTCTACTTATATAACACAAATGTGCCTCATTGATTTCAGTCATGAGTCTCTTATGTACTGTGTAAGTCATTGTTTGAATGAATGCCTTATGCTGCGTAACGTTTGGTTATTCTTTTGACGATATGAATTGCAAATTGAGACAGTATTTTTAAATACTTACCATTGTTTTTCCAATATACGTGTACTAAAAGAAATGTATAATTGAACGACAGTGACAAATGTGTAGGTGCGCTCAACACTTTTCCATTACGTCAATTCATGCGTTCTACAATATCAATATCTATATAGTATTTCATTATCTTTGTCCCAGTCGATATATCCAGGTAAATTTAAGTAGCTGTTTATAACCGAGATCCAAGTAGGTAGATATAAACTAATGATCATTATACACCAAGTGACTCAAGTGCTGCGAATTATTATGGGATATACTAGCTAATGCCAGATATTTTACTGAGAAAGAGAAGCAAAAAGCTACTTTCATTTCTCGTTGTCTTCTGAAGTCCTTTCTAATACTTATCGAGATCATTTCTGCTATATTCATCGACAAACAGTATGTAAAGTGTTCACTATCTTCTGCTAAATCACTGGAAACACTGTATGGCAGTACAATGTAACACTGATAAAGTTAAATCCATTGCTTCCAGTGGATTAGTGACAGACATTCTATTCTAGGAGCAGATGATAACGTTGGACCAAGGATCGAGATCTGAGATCCAAGAGTAATCTTCTAAGTATTTTCCTCGTCTATTACCCAGGTCACTCTGCATGTAAAGGCGACACGTTGTGGGTATGTAAAACAGTTAATTAAACTATTTACATAATTTGTTTTATGTAAACGTGGCTTTGAAGTGTTTGGTAGTTACCCAAGCTCCCGGTAATGAGCAGATCTCTTCATAAGACTTTTGCATATTATAGATGCTACTCAGTAGCTCAGAGAAAATGTATATGAACATATTTCGTAACATCATCATCCTTCTCTTCACTGAGGAAGAGATGGTATGGCTATAGTGGTGTGCAAGTATTGTAAAATGCTGATTTCTTGAATGCTAAGTTCATCGGTTCAAACAAATATACTTAAATACTTGGTTTGTGGGGGTTGTTGCGATGGGTAGAGAAGTTCCTGTTCAACCTACACCAAATGTACTGTGTAATGTGAATAATTTCATTTCGCTAGGCAATTTTTATGTTATTTTATTGTATTTTGAAGAATTCAATTTATAAGGAAGTTATAAATCTGGTTGTAAACATTTTACCTCTAACAATCAGCATGTCACCTCTCTCTCTCTCTCTCTCTCTCTCTCTCTCTCTCACACACACACACACACACACACACGTGCCAATATTGTCTAGAAATAGTCTGATGTCCTTAATTTCTCTAAGAATATACAGAAGGAGAGAGAGAGAGAGAGATTATGTGTGAAATATATTGCTGCTAGTCACTCCTGTAAGAGATGCTGAGGTGTTCTTCTTTTCACAACCAACAGATGGTCAGACTTTTACCAGTCCGGTAACTGTGTTAATTTGTCGCATTTTCTCTGTGTGTCAGAAACTATTGCATAATAATGTTTGAAAAAAAATGAACACTCCGAAGAAGTCTACTGAATTTGTTTTTACACTGATAAACTTTGGCATTTTAGACATTGCTGTTGTAAAATGATCTAGCAGTGACACAAAGCAGAATCATTCAAGATGACTTTTGAAGATAAAAATGCATTTTGGAAATAAACCACACACACGCACAATATTTATAGGCCGTATTGTTTACAGTAATAGATCCCAAATGTAACAATTTAGTGTTCCTTCACGAGAAAACTGGGAGATGTCTGTGATCTACGAACTGATATCATAATTTATTGAGAACATATCTTCGAGCTTCGTTTTTTGCTTAAGTATCCATGGTTGGTTTGTTGAAAGGTCTTCTTTAGTCCGATGGCTAATCAGGTAGGCTGCTTTTAATGCATGCCGAGTGTTTTGGATAAAGTACTGAACGACACTCCGTTTGGACACTGCTTTGCATCTTCGATTGAATCAGTCAAAGCTCTGTCTCGAAGTAAAATTTGAAACAGATGAAATTTAATCAAATGTTTCTCAATGTATTTTATCAACATACTGTTCCATGCATAGTATAGCAATAGAGGGCAAAATTAAGTTCCCAAACCAAAATAGCAGAGTGCCAGAGTAATTACTCCTAGTTGCTTTTCAATCGTATATTTCCAAAATCCGTATACATGTAAGACTGCTAATCAACCTATTCATATATTTGTGGTGAAATGCAAATGGTTTCATTATGTAAAGTTTGGGTGAATTTATAGCGGTTAGCTCTCTTTCAAGCCCTTTCTAAAAAGTAATGATCCATAGCAAGGTTTGAGCATATCACAGATGCTTTTCGTTTGCATATTCTCATTTCAGAATTAGCCCTTTGAAATAATCATTTTTCTATAATCCTGCATATGTCATCCACATCCATATTAACACAATGACAAATTACCATTGCACATTGCATTTACTATATTGAATTGATGATCAAGTTTTAGGAGATATTGATCATTATAGCGCATCACTTATTGATATTGATAAATAATTCAGTATTGAGTGACAAACAATCAGTATTCAGACATGCATTATTGTAGGAGAAATAAAGCACAAGTAATATTATGAAGCAGCTGATAGTGTTGTGATGTAGTGTCTGTGGTGAATTAATAAGCAAGCGGATGGTCAGAGGATATCACAAAGGTTATCTCAGAACAGTTGACATATTGTTTATAACAACTAAAATAACTTCCATTTATAGTTTAACAAATTACTAGGCGGTATTGTATCTAAATCAGACAATTATAAACTCAGCCGGTAACTGTTGTTAAAAAATATTTCTTTGTTCAAATAAAAGAACATTGCATGACTTACAAATTCAAAATATAACATTTACTTACTGAATGTAAAGACATTTTAATCACACACGCAAACAAACTGTAATAAAAGCGATGTACAGTGTTTTGCATGAATTTTAACTATTTCACTTATAAAGTTTTAAATAGGAAGGTAGTTTAGCGCATTATAATCTATCAGAAACATATACGAGAATGTATAACTCGACTCTTCTAAAGAGAGAGAAAAAAAATGTTTCAATCTGAAACCACAAATACAAATGCTGCCAAAGAAAGGAAGACGAAACGCACACCGTTACTGTTGTAATTCTTTGGCTTGTACAAATAATATTAAAAAAATTTGAAAGATCCAAAACAAACAGACAAACGTTCGCAATTGATCAATTACGTCACCACATTTTATAACAATTCAACGGATATAGTAGAGAACATGTAAAATATAAATTCAATATTAGGTGATACCTTCTGTATGACCAAACCTGAAATTGAACATTCATTCTTTGTAGAATATATATTTATTTATGCATTAGCTAATCTTATCAAACTGTGCATACATGAAGCTATCTTTATCTTCGAGTAAACAAATTGCTACAACATTTTGTTTACTCAAACGCCACCTTTTCCTAGTGTCCAAGGTTATCGTTCCAGGCATGCGTCGGTTGAATCATAGTTTTGATATTTACAACTGTTATTTACATTTGTCATTTTTAGAGTCATTTCTGCTATCTGCATTGCGTTCGTAACGACTGTTTACACGACAAAAAGTTACAAATTATACAGGAAGAAACAAAAACAAAGAACGATAAACAAATCTAATGTGGCAAAATAAGCATTCCGTTTTTAAAATAATAATTAGTCGGTAAAAATATATTTTACAATTAGAATGTTGCCTTCAGAAATGTGGTAGAATGTCAAACTTGCTTGTACAAGAATGAGTTGAACAGTTAAGTGGTCAGGTGGCCATCTCTAATTTGGCCAAGCCATTTACACAAGAATACAGTTATATTGTCACATATTTTAGATAGTTATGCTGGAATTGCTAAATGAGAGAAAGTACTGAAAATTTCTGAATTAAGTGTAAATGGTAAAAATGATGATAAGCAAAGATAATTTGTAAAACTTAACTAGTCTATGACAAACGTAACGAACAATGCATGAGGGATTTCAAAGGACTAGCAACAAGAAACCTTGTCGCTCACAATTCAGTTCAACAGACTGTTTCTCATTTTCCGGTATTCTGAACAGTGCTGTATTTTTCAACCGAGATTTGGTAGGGATAACCCTTTGCTTCTTAAAAGGGCAAACAAAGCCCAGGTGTCTGATTTTGCAGACTTATATCACATCCTTTAAAGTAGGTTTAAAAATTATATCCCTTGTCTAATCACAGAAGTCACTGATCTTTTCATTGATTTGTTTTAACCTGTCTTGGGGATAAATGACATGAACCGTCTTAAGCCTTTACGTCTATGATTGATTAAGTATTTACACGTCATCGATTTCTTGGGGCTTTAAATAACATAAGTATTTATCACGATATACAAAATGCCTTCCCCAATTATTGTTTGTTTAGTCTTGTCTTCAGAAGCAGGGCAAAATGATATTATGCGTATGGGGTTCTTGCATTTTAAATAATTTTAGCACTTCCACTCCTTTGTCATTTAATTTATACATTTTTGGCATGTTTTCTGTCTTATTTTGCATGCATGTGAATCCTCACCATATGCATTTAAAGCCAAATGTATGCAGATATTCGGTATCTTTGTTATTAACCTTTTGTTATTAGCCCTTATTGGGCTATCCAGTGGTGCTCTTTAAGTTGAACGTACTAGAAGTAGAAAAAGATCGTAACGCATTTAAGTTTGCTAGAGGAAGCCACACTCTCAGAAATGATCAAAATTATGGTTCAGATTAGATCATCGTAGGGAACCTGTGTTAGCTCGAGTAGTATCCTTCATATCACTTTAATAGTACAATTCCCATCTCTTGTTGCAATAAAATCGGAAAATCAGTTTAGGCATAACCTGTTACAACACAAATGTGTCGCGTCTGTCAATTATTTTGCGAAATGTGTTTTAATGAAGAAAAGATGCTAAATACAGCTCAGTATTCAGACATTTGGTGATCACGATTTCCCATGAACAGTCAATGATTATCACAGATCAAGCTTATACCAATAAGTTTTGTCCAGACAAATTCTATTGGGACAAAACTAATTGGAATAATGGGTATTTGACCTCAATGTCTAATTGAGTATGCACTAGGCTTCTAGAACCTAGATTCATGCAAAATGTTTAAAATGTTATCAGACTAGTTACACGGTAACAAATAGTTCTTAACCACTGAAAATACCGTGTATACTCAATACATGTTGATCACACTTTGCAGTTCTTCTATATTTGTAACCGTGGGATTCATGAGCGTGTATAAAGAAGACAAGGAAGAGCCTGAATGTTTAACTTCTGTAACATCCGTCTAAAGTGAAGTCACAAGACACAATCTGTTTCGTACAGCTATCCAAGGAGTGGGTGGATAAGGTTAATAAGCTCCTTTGTCTCGATGCTTTCAACAAATGTTGGGCGAAAAATATAGCCGTCGTTAAAAGGAATCACCCATATTAACACCAATGATACTGTGTCAGTCGAAGTCGTCTGCGTCTTGAACGTAAGACGTTCCTTCAATTCGGCATCAAAAACATTTCTAGTCTTTCTTAGGCTTCTTAATTTGGTTCTAATATCTGAGGTGTATTAATTCAGCAATCAGCTTTATAATTGTTCTTAGCAGCTGTAGATACCATTGCACACTAATTTTTACCATTGTATCTATTTGTTCATAAGTTCTTACAACCACCCGGTTTCCAAATAATAATTGATAGGTTGATATATTTATATGAGTGTCAACTGCCTCTATGATAGCTTATGGGTTAGAATCCACTTTGAGCTTTTGGCTTTCACCTTTGCCGATCTTTTCGTTGGGATAATTACAAAGTCAAATATGTAACATTGGACGCAAGTACATGCTATGTGATCCATAGTTGCATCTTCTTTTACAGGATAGAAAACTTTCAATGAAATCGTTATTACCAGAGAAAAGAGCCGAAACTCATGCTTTACTGACCCCACTGTTTATTTATTTAGAAAGTGTCATATAATTTCTTTGTAATTACGTTATTAGCATACGCTCGGCATGAAATTCTCTGAATTTCCTTTCAAGCAATCCAGAGAGGCCAAGTGCTCCATGTTTCAATATATGGTAATATTTAGTGAAATTGAATACAACTTTCCTCTCCAGCTACGTACGCCTATACATTGTTGCAAAATACTAAAGGTATTTCCTTTACCGTTACAAAGTAAACCTTTGTTGAGTTTTTGTGCACCCCAAGCTCGCTACCACAGTTACTACTGCCCTATCATTTGCAGTGACTTCACAAGAAGAGTGGTTAAACAATTACCACAATTCATCATTACATAAACCACACGTTGACTTGATGTGAAGCATGAAACAATCGGTTTCTTTTGTGTTGGGTGGATGAGTGGGTGTTTGTTCTAAATTATGGATGCATTTCTTTGTCAAATGAATGGTTAAGGCTTCTTTTGTACTATAACCTGTTTCAACTCTAGATGACAAGTCCCTGTTTAATTTTGAGAGGGTAATATTGATTGGGAGCTTCTATCTTGATGTTATTATAACTAAACATGCCCGTTTGCACTGACTGAATCCATTTGGAATAGCTCTCTCTACAGTTACCAAATGGAGTTATATTTTGAATAGCATTTTATTATATGCTCATTTTTTCTCCGTTTACCATGTCAGAATCGTGTAGAACTTTTCCATAGTTTTTCATACTGAACGACGTGGACGAGTTTACTGAACCACAAATGAAACTTTTAAACAAGCAAATGAATAAACGTGATATCCGCATTTACAACAACAAACGTGAGAGACACTATAATTGAAAATGCCATTCCGATCATTTAAACAGTTATTTAGGAGAAATATTCTTAACGTTTCGCATATATAATGTTCAGACTGACCAGTGCACTCTATAGTCTATAACAATGGCTCAGAAAAGCAAACTTAGGCCAAAAACTATCGTATATCTAACAGAAGTACAATTTTACAAGTCAGTCAAAACACTAAATTCGAGGGAAAAAAATGCAACTGAAGGTCTGGTAGGAAATTAAGAGCATCAGAGCCAATAAGCCAAGACGAAGAAAATGAATGGTTTTCGCGTAATGGAAAACTGTAAATGCGGACTTTGCGTGTTTATAAGGGTCGTTGAGTCAATTATTATTCATCCCCAGCATGATCCTTTGCTCCTGACCGTATCCATTTGGAATAGATTTTTCTTCAATTACCAAATGGAGTTACATTTTGCTTATCTAGAACTACATTTGACATGTATACATTGTTCATTATAAACATCACATTTCTTTTGGCACTTTCATATATCAAAGTGAGAATGCCATGACTGGATTAATATTTATATTTATATTATTACTTCCAGCGTGTGAAACATATATTGTTTTATCCCATCCTGTACTGTGATTTCTGTCATGAAAATAACATTGCTTATTTGTTTTAAGGTCAGTGGTTTTAGTCCCATGGTGCTTGCTGTATATGTGATTGTAGCGTGATATGCTCTTGGATAGGGTTGAACTCTTCCATTAGCATTTACTGATTTATGCTGTTTCATTTTCAGTTAGCTATTATTTCTGCCCATAATACACTGTTTCTTCCACATATCTTCTTCTACTTTGATATTAGTTTCATATTATTGTTCCAGCCACCAGCTGCATTGTCTTAAATATAATAGATTTATATCTTTACTTGATCTATATGGAGTAGTTCTATGGCGTATCCCTGCGGTACACTATTCAAATGTATATCATCCTCTCTCATATTTCCCACTAATTTTCAATTAATTTGTTCTTAACGGACTTTCGTTTTGAATTTTTCCTAGAGTCTCATGAAATGTTCTGTTCCAGTTTACTAAATAAATATACTGCCAGCTGCAACCACTGTGTAACGACAAGATTGTCCAATAGGCATTACACATGAAAGTTTAGAAACTTTTTGTTGCAAATGCTTATAGTGATTTATAAATATTCCTACCTGGTTGTTATGTTTAAAATTTAAACTTGAATTATCTAAACCAGGTACAATAAAGGACCCGAAAGATCTGAATGTGGAGTTTAGCTTTATTGTTCGACTTAATTTTTATATGCATCCTTGAGCGAATGTTGAGGTGCCGTACATGTATTATAACAATTTTAGTTTAAAACTGAACAAATATGGTATAACCAATATTTTTGACCAGATGTGATATTGCTTCTTTAACGATAACACGAATTCCCTTTACTAAAGACTATTCACAAATATCTTTCAAAAAAGGTCCAGGACATACTCATTGATATCCAAACAAGTAGTAAGGGGAATATTTTATACAGAGACAAGTGTAAGATTTTTGTGTACAGAAAAAAAAAAACAATTCCAGATTTTTAGCAAATTATATCATAAGTTATGTTATTGATATAACAGCAACGATCGTGGAATGGAAAGTTTAACACTTTTGCAAATTCTAATTATTTTTATATTAAATAATTTATTTTTCTCTTACGTGTTATATTTGTGCATTAAAATTGAATTAATAAGAGCAAAGTAAAATTGAACAATACATTCTTATTTTCATTCATAAATGTATATAGATGAAATAAATTCATGATAGCATCTCTGCAACGTTGTGGATAAAGACAATATATATGTGTGTATCCTGGACTCTTCAATCTTTGTAGACGGCTTTATATAAGTGTATTAGATAATCATCGTGAGTCCCAATGTTAATCCTATAAACATTTTTAATCTTAAATGTCCATAAAGTTCCATATTTACCCAATCGAAAACGGCATGATACAGGTAGTGAGCTTGTCCATAGAGCTCAAAGCGACTCACAAAGCCGTCAGCTACCCCATTTACTACTCCGAATAAAATAATTGCTTGCAGATAACGCCAACTGCAGCCATATTAAATGAGACAAAAAGAAAATATTTTATTCTGAATCTATTCTTGCACATTCATTCATTCCATTGTTCATTCATTCGTTCTTATACTTGCTTCTGTCACCAAATTACTACATCTTTTTATTAGTTCATTGCCTTTACATTTCTTTTCTAAATTCACGTTAATTTAAATGATCGCAAATGAAATCGAAAATTAAATTTATTATGTGATTAATCGTACAATAAGTTAATATTATTCAAAAAGAAATCGTCAGCCTTAAAACACAAAGTCATAAAAATTGGTATTCGTTCTAGTTAAAATAATTATGAAGAATGTGTAATGCATTTATATTCCCAGGGTACTGGATAATCTCAAACTGTCGTTTGTAAAAATGACTTTTCATAAATGCCCCCACCCCCACCACACACACACACACACACACACACACACACACACACACACACACCCCTATCTCTGCTCAAGAAACAATGTTAATCGTGGTTTTCATTTAATGTGCCAAGTGTTTCGAAATAAGCTGTGTTGTGCTTTTTCACAATGCAACACTTACAAATGGAAATAGTTTAGGAGTTGGGCTCATCCGTAACCTGTTCATCTCCCACTCATGTTCACATTGGAAGGTCATACCGATGATTTTCAAACCGGCAATGTAACAGGTGGCCTACCCATCGTACCGAAGACATTCCATTAGCTATATTATATACGTCGTAATAGTACTAAGGAACAAGGTGAAAGTGTGAGTGGCAGTGTATTCCTGTAAAAAGAGATCATAGAAAGGATTTACTGCTTTTTAATCTATTAATTTTCAGCTGCAGTTAAACTGACCTTGCAAATATTCGAATATAGTCGTGTTATGTAGTGTCTTATATTTGAATGTGTGCACTACCTAAATTAACTCATATTTCAGTGTAATTATGGTAATTTATTGTGTAAAAAAGCTACCTTTAAAATATTTAAGCTAACACAGCAATCTTAAATACGTAGGCAGAAAAAGCAGGAAAAGAAAAATGTATTCCTAATCCTCTGGTCTCCAATGCTTCCTCTTGTTGTGTAGCAGCACTGCGCGTGCCTTAGCCCCCAGCCCCTCCAATGAAGAAGAAAAAGTTTTCTAAAGACTCTGTCAAATTTAATGAATCTGGAAAACAAATTCGATGGTAGGGTACGGCTTGTTCAATGCACACATGATCACAATAAGAGTTCATTTTGAAGAATGCGAGCCCATAAAACCATCATGCTAATCACAAGTCGAAGAACCCTTTGTTGTCTAAGGCTTGCGTGACTGCAGGCAAGATAAAAAGTAATGATACAACGCAAGCTAGAATCGTGCAATCATATATTGACATTCACACTTATATAGATACAGTAGGAAGCAAGCTATCGTTTTATGAGCCTTTGAAATCCCTGCTGACCTATTGTAGTTGTTATCCTTCTCATTTAGTATTTAACTTCTCCAAACCTGATGAACAGAATTTTTAGTCATATTTGATCACTCTAGAGAATATTATTCTAACTATGAACGACAAGAGGCACCAGGAAATAACCAGGTTTGTTACTTTGGCTTACAAAAGTATCTTTTCAATATTTTTCAGAAAGTATGAAATATGGATGACGATGAAATAGTGTTCCAAGAAAAATATTTCAAATCCCCTTCATCGTTTAGTCTAAAAATCGAAGAGCTCAAGAAAGAAAAGCAAATAACTTTGAATAAGAATAAACTGAGGCCGAAATGTTTATCAGGAGAACTAGAGTCAACAACAGAGATGATAAGGCTTTACAACTTGCTCTCTTATCTGCATTGGATGGCAGAAGAAAATGAGGAAGCGTATGATTATAACAGTAAAGTTTTAGAGCAGGACAAAGAAAATATTGTTGCTCTTTGCAACCGAGCTTGGATGAAAAGGAAAGATGGTGAGTTGACTGAATCGAAAGAAAAACTTGATCAGATACAAAAACTAGCAGAATGTAAAAAACATCTAGTCCTACGAGGAAAAGCAGAAATTGCTTACTCTTACTCTGTTTTTGGTCCTCGCTATTTCTCGCAGTCAATAAATTTATATGAGGAGTTGCTTAGCGACAGCAGCACTAAAGAAGTTGACGTAAACGTTGTGCTACTGTGGAAGTTAGATTTGGGAAATATTTATCGGAAACATTGCAATTACGGGACTAAATTGTATGAACAATGTCGGGAGGAGAGAGATACAGGTGAATGTATAAAGAAGGCCGCTGCATTATTACATGAGGTCGCCAGTTCCGATTGTCCTACCAGATGGAAAGGAAGATGCTTTGCATCTCTCGCGGAGTTATCTTATTCCATCTTTATTGGGAAGCAGGTCACAAAAAGTCAAGAAGAATTGTTTCCAGAGGAATTGGCAGATAAAGATGTCCAAAGTCTACTCAATAGGGCGCTTGATATGTGTGCAGAGGATTCGCATGTGTTAAAAATATGTGGAAAACTATTCAAATATATGAAAAATCTAGACAAAGCAGAAGAAGTACTGAGAAAATCCTTGAGCGTTAGAGAAACTTCGTATGGTCATCACCATCTTGCTATGGTCTTGAAGACAAAGTTACGGAATAGAATTTTGGAAGCAGGAGGAGGTGGTCAGAGAACAAGGTATACTAGTTCACCGGGCCATGCAGTTTTACATGATCGTGAGTTCCAACTTAGTGAACATACCCATCTGGGTCAAGGAACCCAGAGATCCGGTCTGAATTCCATCAGACGAGGAAAAACCTACTCACATCAATTATTCCCGAAATTTCGAAATGAAAGGGGTAGGAACTTAAATGAGAACTATTTTGTTAGTGATGAACAAATCATACGTCAAGAAATCAGAAGCAACACTTGTTTAAGTGACCAATCTTCTCCTGTTGAAAGAGGTAACAGCTATCCATATGTAACATCTGTGATAAAGACTATAAAAGCCGTCACATCAACTTGGGAACCTGCAGACATGCCTGCTGATAAAGACAGTGTAAAGAAAGAAGTAGCTTGCCGTTCTCATAATAGTAACAGAAATCAACAGCGGAAAGTAATTAATCTTGATCATCAGGTACATAGGGCACCTCATTATGATAGTCCCGAGCAAGCTCGCCTTCTTCAGAAGGCAACAGCCAAGGGTTTTAGCTATGTCTTCAGAATTCCAGATAGCTAGAAGGAGACCGTCGAAGAAATTCTACATCATTTGGATAAAGGAATTGAACTCGGAAATGAATGGTGTTCATTTGAAAAAGGCTTGATACTGCGGCAAGTAAACGAGCCCAAGAAAGCATTTCAGATGTTCTTAAAAACTTTAAAGCTTCGAGAATTTAGCACTACTATGGTCACAGTGTCGTGCTACGAACATCTTGGTGCATGTTGCAGAGATCTTGCGGGAGAAGAAGCAGATCCAGAGGAAAAGAGGAAATTGGAAACAGATGCAGTTGAATATTTTCGAAAAGGGATAGAAGTAATGGCATATAAAGCCAGTCAAGAACTGAGTTACCTGAAAGACGGATGGATGGCATATCCAACGCTAAAAAGCATGTTCCAACCACAAAAAGGAGATATAGCAAAGCTGAAAGTCCTCGCAGAACTAAGCAAAATGCTTAAGAAGTATGGTGATACACTTGATTTTTATAGTCAGATCATAGAAATGGATGAAAACCAAGCAAAAGATCCAAAATAATATGTGGAATGATTGAGATTTTCCTGGAAAAACGACAGTTTGGGCAAGCGGCCACTTTATTGGACAGTTATAATTGCACGGAAGGAAAGGACAAAATAAGTAAAGACTTTTGTAAGATGGTGTACCTTGAATGTGCCTTCCATTTAGTCAGTAACAGACAGAAAGAAAACTCAGGTCAACGAATTCGACAGGCATTTGATATTGACTGCACAAAAATCCCTAGAGAAGAAGGTGATTTTGATCTTTTTTTTCTGTATGATGAGGAAATGGAGACTGATGAGGCTGGAAGTTCGTCGTTTGCTTTTAATTTAGCGAAGAAATTAGAGACTTTTTTACCAGGAGAATCTGGTCTAAGGATCACAAGTAACAGCGATAAGGTAAATCCTGGACATTGGCGGCGAAAAGAACAAGCACAGCAAATGGAATCAAGTACCCATATTGTCTTGATCTTGGATACTAATGAGGAACCACAAAGGGAACTAAAGTACATCATAAAAATTGCCCAAGAAATCGATCAAGAACGGAAATCAAAACTGAATCTAATTCTTGTTGATGACTGTACATGTCCCCGGGAACTAACTGCCTTTCCAAGAATAAAGTTTGACACAAAGCTATTTCAGTGCGAAGACGATTTCATAGGCTGGATTCGCAAGTTTTTTTTCCATTTGCTAGGTATCTGCGATAGGAAATATTAGTTGATTAATTTGTTGTAAATTGGACGATGGATTTGTTGAGAATGAACTATTCTGAAAAAGTGTACTGCTTTGATCAATGATTTACAGTATGAGCAAGAGCTGAGTGCGGTTTCTTATTTAAGACTGTAAATAGTATATTTTACAAGATGAGCCCTGTAAGGTATTGTTTGATGAGAAGGATAAATCTTTTTCATAATAAGATACGATTCTTGGGCTTACCTGCCTTTGGAACCTTTGATTAATCTCTTAAATCACCAGGCTAGTTTGAAACTTTTGGGGAAGGTTCCTCACGAAATGTTCTACCATAATTATATTTTGTCATTCTTCCTAGCAATTGTTTGCTTTTTATAATGACTATGAACAATATTTATAACTTTTTCTCCGAGCCATTCACTCATGTTCTATCAAACAATTTTAGGAATCATTCATTGTGACAAGGTCTAAGAAAGTTGTGCCTGTGGATGCCTACCTAGAAATTCTTTGGCTTGTATAGTAACAAGTTGGAAAGCTTATTTCTGATATATCCTTCAATATACTTATCCAGGTTATTAAAACATAATAGGAGTTTTGTACAAGATATTTTTAACCTAGGTTGTCATTTTTATAGGTCAGTCTAAAACGAGTTTGTTTTCCATTGAAAGTCTCTCTCTCTCTCTCTCTCTCTCTCTCTCTCTCTCTCTCTCTCTCTCTCTCTCTCTCTCTCTCGTATCAAAAACAATATTGTAATGAGTTTCCCCAATAGTTGATTGCTTAACAAACCACAAGTGAAAAGTTAGTTTTGTAGGATATATAGTTTTGATCTTTATATAGATCTAAAGGATGCCTTTTCATTGCTATTTTTGTCAGTCATAAGGTTGATTTCAAAGTTGACATTTTCTTCTTATTCTATTGAATTATTCAAGTAGTATGCTGGCTGCAGTTCATGATAAACATCCAGTCCCCTCCCCTGAGTTTTGCTACACTTCATGAAGTCTTCTCTAACTGAAAGAAATAAACTTACACGCTCGTGCAAGTTTTCTGGAAATGTATTTGATCGGTGCAATGTTTCATTTTTTATTTTTGTTCACGATTTCGCGACGTGAATGTCAGACTATACCATGAATCTTTGAGCGTGTTTGGAGTAACTGTTTATTATTTTTTTGTCGGTGCTTTTATCAGATGGAAAGAAATACTGCCCGAAAAAAAAAATAGAAATGTAAAGTAAGTACCACTTTACACTTCATTCATCAGTATTGGAAGAAAATAGAAATAGAATGCACTGCAGGTAATTATTATTGCAACACGATTTTTTTTATACCTTAAAAATTAGTTATATATTTATTGGATAGTTTTTGTTATGCAGTAGGTTTGTCACGAATATCTGAACTCATATGAAATTTTCTTCGTGAACTTTTATATGAACATAATTTGCCTAGTTGCTGTCAAGTAGTACAAACGAATCTAGTATTATTACTTTTATCGTACTAACAAAATGAACATACTTACTGTTAAGTAGCTCACCTGTCTATAACAGAATCAGTACGATTTTAGTGTCAAACTAATTTAAGACCAGTACACACCCATTCATCCACCCACCCATACATTCACACTGTGCTGCAGACTGTCACAAGAGTGTTTGCAAATATTTCTTATTTTCTGGATATTTTTCATTCACATTACATGTTAAGATATGGTTTCTTGACTGTTTTCTTTCTTGTTTAAATTATGCATGTTTTGAGATGAAGAAATTAAAGATTTTTCAAGATTACTTAGATTAACCTTAACATTAATGCATACAACTGTGTATATATATATATATATATATATATATATATATATATATATATATATATATATATATATATATATATATATATGTATATATATATATATATATATATATATATATATATATATATATATATATATATATATATATATATATATATATATATATATATTTATATATATATATATATTTATATAGGCTTAGTAATGGATACGGAAATGTATTGCTACTATGAGAGTAAAATAAAATAATACCAAAACTCTAACAAGTGGCTATGTGAATTAGTATTAAATATTTGCTAATAATTTCTTAATATTACTGACTCGTCCAGATGTATTGCGTCTAAAGTAAACACAACCAAACTCTATTACTTACCTACATATTAGTAGTCTCGTTTAACTAGTTTTGCTACACTGGTACATAAAGTGAAGTTCTCTCTCACATGGTATCGTAGTTATATTACTCCGTATGTTAATAACGATATGGATTTATTTTCTTTTGAACTACAATGTTTACATTTGTTTTAGATCTTTGTGAGAAAACGTTCATGGTGTTAATGTTTTCCAGCATTCTCAAATAACCTATAACTATGTTGTTGTCATACAATTATATATGATTATTTATGATGTTTTTCATAGAGACCGTTTCTTGTAATTGTATTGTCTTTGCTGATATTTGTGGAAAATAGTTTGTGCTGGATTACTAATAATATGGGACTGTTTGCGTCAATGAAGCCTTGCATACTATATTGTTTTGTTTTCGTCCGCAAATGTTCTGCATTTTGATTGTAAAACATATATGGCTTACTCTAACGCCAAAAGAATGTATGAAAAACGTCCAACGACCGCTTTGATTTTGGTATTGATATTAATCATTAGAGAAAGTGAGGACAACAATACAAAATGTGCAAACAAGTAAAATATAATTGACCATCTACGTATATGAATTGCTACATTCACCATCGGCAAAACGTTATTTTCGTAATAAAAATATTGTGACCGTTATTACTACTGATAACAGTTCAGCTCGAATTGCTTTTACATTTTCAGGTTTTATTTTGATTCTCTTAGTAAAGTGATTTATTCTTAAATTGGCTATAAAAGGTTGGTCTCTGAACAATTTTTTGATGCTTGTCAAATAGTGCTAATGCATGCCTAATCATGGATATATCATCCAACACAAATTGTGAAGAAAACCAATGACAAGATATAAAATTCGGTTTGGCTTGGAGCTTCATGGTAAGCAACACATGAAGGTTACATCAAGCTGAGGCAGCTGGATTAAACTGCCTTACTCAGGATCACACCACACTGCCTGACACGGGTTGGAATGCTGTTAGAATTTGAATGTGTACTTTGCTCGTCGCGAGTGTGGCACGCTAACCATTTTGTCAATAATAGTATGTTAGGCGTGTGTTGTATATGTTTTTAATTAGAACACATGGTAAACTTCTTCTTCTAAGTCTGAAGTAAGGAGCCAGAAAAATACCGTTGTAATTAAGACAACCTTTTACAGAGGTATATTACAACAAGGGTGTGTCATTGAAGTAATTATGTAAACAGAACATGGAGCGATATGAGGTCACAGTTTAACTGGCTCTCATTAGCCAGCTACTGATATTAAGTTAATTCGTAAGTAGCATGTCCATATATACCATGATAAGCTTGAATTTGTCTTTAGTAGATAACTTCGTTGTAATTACAGTGTTTGCATAACAGTCCTAGAATTATGCAGAACTACAGTTGAATGATTGTAACATCAAGACAATGTGAAATGAGTTTTAAATAAATTATATAGCAATTATTAGATCGTGAATTGGAAACGAATCGGAATAAATGGTTTGAAGGTTCAAGGTGAAAGAAGGATAGAATGATAGAATGAGGCAATATATATATATATATATATATATATATATATATATATATATATATATATATATATATATATATATATAAGGTTAGATCATTTTGATTCGTACTCAAAGGAGATTCGAAACCGGGTCCGCGGGTTACTTCACCTGTCGCTGACCCGGGTTGGAATCTCTCGACATTACAAATTAAAATTCTCAAATCTATATCATAATATTATTACTCATACTTAAAACAAGTCCGTTAATGTTATGATGTTCATGTAGGATCCAGAGATACTACTTTTTTTATGTCTGATATATATATATATATATATATATATATATATATATATATATATATATATATATATATATATATATAATACAAAACGCAAACATATGCGTGTCATAACTTAATAATTTAAACCTTAAAGAAAAGATAACTTGCTCCAGGTAGTTTTAGAAAGAAAAATTCAAAATGTTTACGACATGCATTGCATAAGTATTGTTTTTTCTGTAAATAAAAAATATAATTCTTTGCTTACAGCAGCAGCAAAAGATGATATTATTATTATTATTATTATTATTATTATTATTATTATTATTATTACCCTTCAAGTAGACGCAAAAGGTCAGTATGGAACTGTTGGAGTATTTCAGTGAGGTATTTTCCGTTCCCTAGCATCCAGGTCTGTGAAACCCATGAGAGCTGAAATAGAAAGTACCACATGTGGCAGAAAGGTAATCCTTATCAAAGGGAAGGGAAATGTTACAAAGCTGAGACCCTATTGCTGAACCTAGTGTATGTCTTAAAAGCATCCAATTTCCGGCGGCCGAACTCCTTTTACTTCGTACCTCAGTGGCAACCCCAATTCTGAAGCTACAGGACTTACAGTGATAGGAGTTAATGTCAGAAATGCGGAGTGCTTGTCTTAATTATGAATTATATTCTACCCTGGATACTGATTCCCCGTTTGGCTATATGAAAATCGATCCTCGAGAATTACTCCTGAGGGGTAAGTAATCTTGCAAACGAACTATGTGACACTTAACATGGTTAAGTTGAGCTGCGACATACACGTGATAGGGTGGTCACGAGCTGTGCTTGAAGCGTCGAAAAATGAAAGTACGATCATTCTGAGAAAAGGCCACCTGAGATATCAAAATCAAATTATCATAATGTTGTGCAGTTGTCTACCCTGTTATTTCACATATTCTAAGAGAAGCATGAACATGGCCATAAATGTCTTACTCCAGATATATTCTGAAAGGGCATATAATAAAGAAACTAATTATGTGCAGTACCAATTTGTCGATTGGCATGCGCAAATTGTGAGATTTGATTTGTGAACAGTTTTTTAATTAGAAAATGGAAAGAAGGGATATTTAGTTTATGTACATGGCCAGATGCATAAACAAAAGCAGAAATGGAAGAAGTTGAGTACTTGTTGTTGAATAAGTGATATATGAAGAGTACCAGCATGGTTACTGAAACTGAGAGAGAGAGAGAGAAAAAAAAAACAGTGGAGGTATTTAAAGTGCACTCCTGATGTAGTGTACAATCCGACTTTGATGTGCTCTGTGATTCTGAGTTTAGTATGTTTCTAACCCAGTTTAAGACTCGACTCTCTATCCTGACAAGTTTGGAAGAGGTATAATTATACGCCACTGCAGGTAGGGTACCATATTCTTGAACCTGGAAAAAATGTTGGCCAAAAAGGGCATCAGCGACTTTGCTGTGTAAACTTGGTGTATGCCTTGCCTTGAACAAGATATGGAATTAATGGCAGGAAAGTGCATTTTCCGAATCAGGTGCATGATTTTTATGTTTCTGGAATATTGCTTGTTTATGATTTCAACTAAGGTTTGGTTGATCTTGTGACAACAGATGCAAGCGTTCTCCCCAAAGTTCAACTGGAAGAATGATTGGGTACAATTTTAGAAGCGTGCTATTTAGATATGCCCAGGTCTGATTCGAATGTCTATACAATTATGTGAACCTATGACCGTACTGTAATCCACACAGCCGAATGCATCAACGCACAGGTCCAAGGAGTCAGAAGTCATTTAAGCATCTAGCAGGAAGAAAGATTTGTCATTCAAACAGGTTAGAAAGATCACCAAGCCATCATATCTTATTTCACCTGCTTTGTTAATCGAATGTTATGAAGTGGTTTGGAGATACAAATTGTCCAGTTGATGATCGCAGAAGGAAAGACTAGTCTGGCGAAACAACATAACTTGCAAAGTTAAGGGTACCTACAATGCATTAAAGGTGATGTTGATTGTAACCAAATACTAGATTGTATGAATGCATTACATTCTTGTTTTTAAAGATTTTTTGGTGGGGAAGGGTTTTCATTCTCTGCCATTTAAAACCAATATTGGCGCATACTGTCCGGAAACGATCTTGTTTCTCCTTTCATAGGGCACAAATTGCATTTTGTTTGAAAACGTCGTTTAAAGTATGTTCCATGCGTTATTATAACATTGTGTTTACTATTGAAGAGAATTGCTAAGGGTCTTGAATATATGGCACCTCGATTAATCCATATGTAAGCATTTATGGATATAATATGCCGAACATAAACAAAGAGATTGTATAGCGAGAGGCAAATAGGAATAACGTAGCATGCATTTGATGAGTCTGTTTTGGCATAGAGCACCTTTTTCCCAGCTGATTTATAAACTTAATGACATTATGAGTACCCTCATAATGAGCTGCTGATTACTGGGATATAATTCCTAAGTTGACCGCAGTGCCAGATAGATAACAGAGGTCTTTTTTATTGATTGGTTGATTGATTGATTTATTGATTTATTCAGTTATATTTAACCATTATTATTGTGTTTATTGTATTATATTTATAGCAAGTTTCGGTCTTAAAATGTTTCTGGAAAAGGCTGAATCAATCACCTTGTTTAAGAATTTTGCACACAACCATTTTTAATATAGACATCCACTGTGGAAACTTTTACTGATGAGAGGGGCATATTTCACAGTATATGAAGGCTACTCCACGTTATTAGATGATGGCTGAAGGGAATTTCTCCATAAAAGAATAGCTTAAAGGCATCGAAAATGTAAAGGGACTATTATTCTCTTTTCGTGGATTAAAGCTTCATGGTTATGAAACCTACAATAAATTGTTGTATTAAGTTTGCTTGTCATTTTTGGAAAGCTTGACCAAAAAGGAACATTTTGAAGACATATTGTGTATATCTCTTTCTTTGTATTTATTTATTCATTGCTATAAGTCCTTTTTTAATCATTAGGCCTTTAAAGGATATTGTGAATGTGGGAAAGGTGTATAGAGATTGCTATTATCAGTACGTACAGCCATGATTCACAGTTATGAAGCTTTGTTCACGCTGTTGCTTGATCTATGCGTACCATTTGTTTAGTAATATCAGCAACAATAAAGATCTTTTTAAGGTATTCGGGATCCAAAGGAACCTATATTTATCTCCCCATACATCCATATTTCAGAATTATTAAGGTTATTTCTACGTTATTCATTCTTCTAGCATGCCATTATCAGAATTTTGTCCATAGTGGACTACTCTCTAATGTAGAAAAGGTCTTGAAGATAGTTGTTTCAGGAAAAGAATATTAGGAAGGTATTCAAGGACTAAAGGTAGAGTTACTATCCCTTTTAGAGTTATATTTCAGAATTATGAAGGTTTCTCCACTCTGTTGCATGATGCCAATATGCCATCGCTTGGAAGTTAGTCTAGTAAAGACTATTTTATAGGTAGGTAAGGTCTTCAAAATAATTGTTGCATGAAAAGATTATGTGGAAGATATTAAAGGTCTTAAGAGATTGTTAGGATCGCTCCACATAGTCATATTTCAAAGTTATTCTAGTTATTCCAAGTTGTTGCATGATGCCTGAATGTCAGTTATTTTTTTAAAATTTCAGTCCTTAAAAGATTCTTTTAAAGGTAGATACGTTTTTGAAGGGAGTGGCTGCATAAAATGAATATTTTCAAAATATTAAAAGTCTAAAGGATTGTTACTATTGCCTCAGAGAGTCATAACTCATTTTGAAGGTTATTCCAAGTTGTTGCTTGCAGTCTGCCTGCCACTGTTTTCAGAATGTACTCCTTAAGGGACTGTTTTAAAGGTAGGAAGGTCTTGAAGGGACTTGTTGCATACAATGTATATTTTGGAAGACACAAAGGGTCTAAAAATGTTATTTTTCTATCGCCCCAGAGTAACATTTCATATTTACGAGAGTTATTTATGCAAAAGGTTATATCTGATAGATGTCTTTAAAGAAATCTTACACTTGAGTCAGACCAAGTATTACACTTAACATGTGATACACATGATAAAACAAAAAAACTAGGTGCTGGTTTTATTCCTGTTCATATTTACAGCTTTATAAATAACAAAAATCAACATATATATATATATATATATATATTAGGAAATAATTTAGTGCATGGTCATAGATGATGACCTCTGCCTCAAGTTGGGAGATGCCTCCCTGATTTTCTACCGTGTGTACTTGAAGCTGAAGAACACAAAAAGCTACGTTAAATTATTTAATAAAATTTGAGTTGATCTACGCTGTCGATGTACTTCATTCAATATATAGCAATATACATGCCAAGACGTAGAGTGAGTGATCTCTCTCTTTCTTCAGTACCCGTCCCCCACTGCAATAAAGCAACACACACATACAATATGATACTTTTATAGATAATGAAACGTTCCTCAAGAAGAGGCTAACAAAATCTGACAAACAATTATATCTGATACGGTTTTAAAACAAAATTAAGTAATGTGTAGTTTGAGACAGCATGTAACCAACAATATGCATCGCCAAAGTGTCCCTGCTAAATGTATTCAATTATTTGTAGGCGTCAAAAAATGTTAAATATTATTGTTTTCTTTTTTCTGATTCACCTGAGGAAATGACACCAGATCAATTATTTTGGTACTAAGCGGATTGGAAGCAACTTCTTGATGATCACACTGATGGCCGTATCCTGGAAACAAAACAAATGGTATTATTCACTGAAGTTTAGAATTGTTAAAATGGAAAAATGAGTGAAAATTTGAAAGTATTTAGCAAATTCTGAACAATGAACAGTCAATAATGATGTTGACGTATTAATTGGTAACAGCCATTATCTCATTCCTATGCCTGAATGAGCCTTGTTATTGAAAATCACTTGCTCATACAAAAACTTGGTAGCAGCATTTGCTGAAAAAGTCTGCAGTATTGGATACAATATCTGCACGTAATCGCACACTTGGTAATAAGGCATATCCCATATTTCTTTAGCAATACTTCCATCTATGGTGTGAAATATACAAGTAAGGGTGTCATGCCAAGTAGTACTTCTATCTATTTATGATTTCATTGAGAATTATTTCTTGATCACGGAGGTATCGATATCTTGAAGGAAGCTTCTATAATTAATCAACCAAAGAAGTTCCTGCCCGAAAGCAAACTATCTGTAATACATCTTCAATTCTATCTCTTTGTTTGCTGTAGATATTTAGTCAAAGCATTGGGCTGGAGCCATAACTTGTGTGAAACTCAAGACAAGTGAATGCAACATGCTAGAAATAAGAAAGAAACCCTTTCCGTGGATGGATAGGATTTAGAAAAAAATCACAGATGACAAGATCAGATGCGATATCACATTATTAATATGCGTGAATGTCACTCATTATTAAGCTCAAACAAGATACTGATGGCATAGGCCTGTATATCAAGTTAGATAAAATTCCTATAAAAATACAGCCTATAACTTGGCAATAAAACCTCAGTCGATTGAATAAAAGATAACAGCATAAATAAGCCTGGGCTTCTCTCACCAATAACAATCATCCTACAACTTGATGATATTAGCCTAGTTACTTGGCTTTACGAGTAGGTGCGCTAAATATTAAAACTAATTCACAAGGGGTAAGTGCCAGCATAAAATGCTCTAATTTTGGAATTTGGGTTAGGCTAATGAGTAGATATTGTTATCTCTACTCTGGCGATGGGTCAAATAGTACCAAGCTTAACAACATCATAGTTGTGCGATGTGATTTACACAGAATTAAACTGAAAATAATTATTCTGCAAGTCCGTTTGCATTGTTATCAAAATCATTTATCAAGCTAATAACCAAAAGTCACATGTTTTTCAAAATAAAATTTCGTATGCATACCTGTAGGATTGAAAATTGATCTACATTGACAAAATATTCGAAATGTAAGTTTGTGTCTGATAAGCGCCAATATTGAGTCTTACGTAGGCAACAGGAATCTTTCCCAGCGTATTAAATTTTAGCAAATTGAATATTATTATTTTTGCGCCAGATCAAATACGAAGAATTGCGCTCTATCATTATCTTAGCTTTAAACCATTATTTTAACTTTAAACCTCAGTTATCGAAAGTTGAAGCGAATGATTCCATTACAATTTACTATTGCATTTAGTCCTTTTTGATGCATTTTTGTCCCCTCAGATACTAAATCAGAACGTTCATAGTCCAAGCAGAGCTGCACGATTGTATCAAAAGTCACTGTAATGGATATTTCATGAAAACGAGACTGAATTAGTATTTTATAAAAGCATCGTCTGTCTTTACAATGATTTGACTTTAAACCAAAATAGGATCTAATTGCAATTTAATGTTTATGTATTTACGTCTCTAGTTCATACGTTCTAGAATGAATCATCATGAAATTTGTTCAATATTTGCATTGAACGAATCAAAGACTTCCCAACTGAACTTGTGTTAGTGTCCAACCTTCATCTCATGTTTCTGCTACGAAAAGAGCTTTCAGGTTAGTATACAAAGCACGCCTTCATCTAACACGATGAATAAGTACGATACAACTGCACACACAAATCTTAATCAGGTCATAAAAACGGAACATTTGAACCGAAATGTTTCGTTTTTATAAACCTTTCCCTAAAAAATTAGAGTAAATTGCAAACACGCACTTAAATGTATTATAATTATAGGCAAGCATGCGTGTTGTGGAGTTCTACGCCAATATACTAAAAGTGGGTTATATGGACAGCAATTCACGCACAAGAAACATCACAGTTATTTGTCACACGGATCCTGTGTCGCAATTAAAACAGATATCTGCACGCATCCCTAATATCTTTCTTTTACATCGAATCGGGAACAGTACTGGATATATATACGTAAATCAATGAAACTGTTAGAGTTTTCAATTAATATTTGTACATAATCAAGTAGAATAGGTATATGGAAAGGACCCTCAAGGCTAAAATGGGAACAAGGAAGAAAAGTAGGAGCAGTAGTTAGTTATTCAAATTTCTCACAGAATGTACATCAAATGTCGAGAAAAACACTTTAAAAGAAGGCGAAGGGTATTTATAGTCTTCTTTCCACTAACCTAAAAGTCAGGAAAACAAGATAACTTATGAAATATTGATTTTTGAAAAAGAGGGCTGAAAGACTTTTCCGAGTGCTCACTGAACCTTGCATGACTGCTAGTCTCACAGAATCAGTTTTGAAGTATATACATTGATGCCAGATACCAAGAAACGTTAGTAATGTAAACTCTCATATAAGGTTTCTTTCTGGTAAACGCGAACCCCCTTGACAACAGACAATATACGGATTGGTGTGGGGAAGGAAACCGAGGCAAATGGAGTTTATGCCCTTTCTTACAGATTCAATACGACCGCCGACCGAGATAGTTTTGGAGAAATTTCGAAAGCTGCTACACACTCATTATGATTCTGAGCTAGAAACTTAGTGGCCATGTGGAGCAAACATTTTGTAATATGTTACTCTTTTGGTGACCATACAAAGATTTTATCAATGTAGTGTAGAAAAAAGTTTAATTGTTCTAGGCGTAACAAGGTTAAAGATACAGATGTCTTTAAATACATACCTATCAAAAGATAAGATCCTAGTTAACTTGTTTTGTATCACTGTGATAATCTCATTAAAATGCATATACGTACCAATCTTCACGGGTATAGGTGAAACAAGGTAAAAACAAATGAGGCTGTAACTAATGCAAAGCTGACAATATCTCTCACTCGAGCTTAGAAATTAGTCAACAGTGAGTAAGTTTTGCTAGATTATATTCTGTTCTTTAAGATTTATCACAAAATATTTCATGATTGTATGTCAAATCTGATCCAATAAAATTTTGTGCGTAATGAACGGATCGCTGAATTACAAAAATAAATCAAGGGTGACAATTGGCTCACAGAGACATGGAGTTTGGTATATTTTTAAATTACTTTCCTTAAGATGAACTAAATTTCGTGAGTGTAGGTGAAATATGGTCAATGCAAAGTAGAGTACAACGAACGGATATCTGAAACTAGATAGGCCACTTAAGCGTGAAAAATAGGTCTTAGTGACCTAACTTTTAATTGTTTGAGTAACGCGTGTCGAGATGCATCGATATTCAAAACTTCATGAGTGTTCATGAAAACGAATCGAAGATATATAAGGTCGGCACAAACGAGTAAGGAACAAACATACGAATGAACTGCTTTTCGTCCCAACTTCTTTGGCAAGGCGACAAAAAGAAAGAAACAGTGTGCTCAAGCAGTATGTGCCACTTCAGTAATACTAATACTACAAAAAAGTGCACTCACCAAACTAGCTAAATTCGGTCGATGTAAAAGGTATGATTATGCTGACCAACTGCTGAAATAGAGGTTCTTTGCTGGTGAAGCATGATTATTTTCGTAGAAGAACCCTATAGTTATTGCATTAATAGAATAATGGTTCTGTAAATATGGCTGGTTTCTTACGTTTTCCAAATAAATATGGTTATGAGTTTATGCTCATAAAATAAGAAACAGAAAAGAATGAATAGCAACAATGTTTGTAAAATTCAACAAATAATTTACTTCTCAAGAATACAAATTGAAAATAAGAACAAAACTTTATGTATTGGGAACTGAATCCCAAAATAATCCTAGAATTTACAGACACAAGTCCTAATAATAAAAATTCTGAATAAACTTTAGTAGAACTACATATTAAGTCCAACGCAGAATGTGATGATGTGCCTGTGGCGGCCTGTGGCGTGTTGTTCTACCAAATGTCTTTTGTTGAAATACAGTAATATAATTCAAGGTTTGAATTCACTCTAAATCCCAGTGAATGTCTCAGTCCAAGAATATTATTTATTTATGAGCACTAGGTATTTCCAGAAAAAATAAGCCCTGAATTAAATAATTTGAAGAAATAAGTTCCAGCCTAAATGAACTTATGGACACAACAGTAATACAAAACATATTCTGCTAGATCTTAAAGCACGAATGAATAATGTTTCCAATAACGAGATTATATAGTCTTCCACTTGACCCCAGGCCACAATTAACATTTTCTAAAAACAAATACCTGATGGAAATAACCTTCTAGAAAGTTCTTAATGTTTACAAAATAAAATGTTAATTCTAATTAGAACGTCTGTTACTAAAACTGTATAACCTCGACTACGTCAGATACGCCAGGTATATTGTAGGGGATTTCCAATAACCTATACCTAACCCAAATAAATATGTTTACTTCTATTAATAATGATCCTGCTATTAAACCCATACACAAAGAGACTATTTTAT
This sequence comes from Megalonaias nervosa, assembly GCA_016617855.1. Lineage (NCBI taxonomy): Eukaryota > Metazoa > Mollusca > Bivalvia > Unionida > Unionidae > Megalonaias > Megalonaias nervosa. The sequence goes on from JAECUM010008986.1 coordinate 41,777, forward strand.
CTATGTATTAATTGTTTACAGAATAAAATTTTTAAAAATCAATAATTCAGGTCATATAGAAAATAAACTTCATTTTGGACAAAGTTAAGTCCAACATATAGAGGATTTAAAATGGATAACGATTTAATATTGAATTTATGAAACGAGTTGAATAATGTCCAGCCTTGGCGAGCAAAAGCTGGACATTATTTAACGAGTTTCATAAATTTAATATTAAATCATTACCCATTTGAGATTCTTTTTATCACATAATTTATTTCAGGGAAAATCATTTAGATAGAAAGAAGAACGAATAATTTCGTTCATTCTGACAGACGCTGTACCTTTCATTTCTTGTGCGTAAAAAATAGTCCCAAAAAAAGTTGAAATAGTAAAAGTATATTATACATTTCTGATAACTATAAATCAAAGAATAAGCGTCCATCCAAATAAACAGAACATTTTACAAAAGACAAAACATTTGTAAACACAAAATGTCCACTGCGTGTAATGTCACATTGTTTCATACGGTGCACAGTACCGGTGAAGTTGGCCTACACAACACACGTTACATTGTTGCGATATTTTTGTGAGAAGAAGATTACTGGATGCAGAAATACACATATTTACTGCAATGTATTTGTGACCGGATATTTGCAGTATTTAATTTGGAACATTGGATTGTACAGAAGACGTAAACAAATCTCTTTTTGAGTCGGACTTGCATTACATATCTACCGCGTAAATATGCTGTGGTTGGATAAAGTTCTGTCAGTTGGGGAGACCGGTTTATGTCTACATTCTTCTGTGACCAAAGGTAAATTTATTTACTTCAGTAAGTTCACATTTAAACCAAGCTTGTATATAAAGTTGATTCCATGCTACAGATATAACGCCCATCCATCCCCACTCCCACCCTCGTTATCTTCTAAGCAATAGTTTTACTTGTTGTTATTGTTCTTGTCTTGGGGTTTTTGCCATTTTTCATGTTATGATATGTTATACATGACATAACAAACCCCTGTGGGGGTAAATTATCAATATTGAGACTGTACGAGACCATTTTTTTCCCAATTCCCTTTCACGAGTCAAATCAAAAGAATGGCGGCCAAATATGTTCATTCAAAACAAAAAAACCTGGAAGGCGGGGTTAAAAAAGTTTTCCCACGATCGCAGCCAATCAGTAAAGAGAATACTGCACAATAATGTCATGGGTTTATTTGGGCCAATCAGAATCACATAAAGTGATAAGTTCACACGTATACTATCAAATATATGAAACTGCACACACTGTAGGCAAAGTGTACCAACTATGAGATAAATAACGTTACATTACAATATTATATAATGAAATAGAAAAAAACATATTTAAAAAATACTAGCAAACAATGCAAATTAAATCTACATAACAAATATAGCTAAATATTTTCAAATGATTGCATCACATTCTATTTGCTTATCAAAATCGTTTTAATTCATAAGGCAAAAGTAATCGTAGCTTGCATCATTTGTCCAAGATGACATTGATAAATAAATGTAATATGTGTATGTTTCTCATCCTCTCAGATAATATTATGAACTTAAAGAAAAAAGAAATAATATGAGTTCATGAACACGTGCATGACATATTATAAAAAAGGGTTATACCATAATTAAGATATACTTAGGAAGTAACTAATCAATCACAATTATCAAATTTATGTTTACTACAAGAATGAATCACTCTGGAAATAATTCGTTTGTTAATTAACGACAGCATATTAAGCAAAAATGATACATAAGCAACTTTCATTTTTTTCTGGATTATTGGCCGATCAACTAAATATGTGTTCAAATTAATAATAATCACACACAATCACGCATACCAGCAACTAAACAAATGCATGCGAAATTATTATTTAGTAAACATATTATCTATATATTATCCTTAAGGAACAGTTTACAATAACTGTAATGTGTAATACAATATACTATCTATCATGAATTTTTAACATGCCTACGTACATACATACATACATACATACATACATACATACATACATACATACATACATACATACTTACTTTATGCATTATGAGATTTATAATATTCTGGTACAAGTATCTAAGAATGTGAAAGAACACAAAAATGCAAAGTGATAACGGAAGAAGTAGAATACATTACACAACAAATACTCACATAAACATGCAGTAGAGCCAAGTTGTATAATTAATTGGTTTAATTCTGTGAGGATGTATAGTCCCAATATTGCATTATGTACTGAAAGTTCTGAAATGCGCTTTAAGCAATGCCAGTGCTATTTTCCATAAAAAAAATTTTTTACTGCATAAAAATTTATGACATTTTGGTACTTATTACTGTAAAAAATAATTAAATTCAAAATTTAAGCAAAATTAAAACAAATGTCTCTGCGTACTTTTCACCGAATATTGTTAATATTGACAAGTGTAAGATACCAAGTTTCACACCTTCATTTCAAACAGGTTTACAGTTACTTGGCGGAAACGGAAGTGGGTACGGACAGAAGGACGGAACTGCTGATACTATGTCCCTGGCGAAAATACGTGGTGAAAGAGGGATTTATAGCTTACTTATAATGAGTACTACTAAAATGTATATTCGGACAAATGTGTTATGTCCTAGGTGTAATTTTGCAGCGTATTTGGCAGTAGTCAAAACATACACAGACAAATTCTCTTCCTATTAATGCAATGTAGTAATTATTATGTCTACATTCTTGCTAAACAAATATTGAATGCGTGACACGAACAGCAGCAGGCAGGGTGAACAGACCACTTTGTACGAGACCTTATTTTACAAATATAAAGGTTCCTACAGGGGCTGAAAAATAAGGTCAATAACGCTAAACCGAACCCCCTAACTTTTATTATTACCGTATAGTTTGAAAAACGAATAATAAATCGTTTGGGTTAGCTCATTTTTGTTATTTTATTTTTGATTTTTTGTTTTTTATGTTATAATGCGTTTAGTTTGCTCGGCGGGTCAATTAATTTTTGTCAGTCACCCTGCCTGCTGCTGTAAATTAAATAGTCAGTATAAATATTATTAATATGGTTGTCATCGGAGAACCTCATTCAGCTAAATTAGCACGAGAGCGACTAGAAGCAATTAGAAAATATTTACCTGTTCGTGATGCTGTCAAGCAACAATTACAAGAACGACAAGAATCTCATGTTGAATTTGAAGAGGATACAAAACAATTATTTAAACCAATTACAGAGACAACTAAACCTCTTCTTCCTGTTTTAGAGAAAACCTCTGAGGCAACTGAAAAAATAGCGGAGAAAACAAAACAGACAAAAAGACTTTTACGTGGACTTCCAACTGACATCGCCACTGCTCTACCAATATCAACGGCGCAAAAACAAAAAATTCTCTCAATGAGCAATGCTGAGCTACTTGATAAATTTAATAAGGACTTCACTGATACAATTAATAGCATTAAAAACTTTGACTATTTAGCTAATTTTGCTGCTACGAGTTTTGGTCGTAGGGATAAATTCTTAAAGCCTGATCATCAAAATATCATTAAATCCCGTGAACAATGGCAAAGATTAATATACCGCATACGTGCTGACGTTGAGCAGATTAAATTAGATGATGAAATATACAGAGATTATAATAGGAATTTTAATTATTTCGTTAATTTAACAAAGAAAGAAGCAAGACAAGAAAGAGAAGAAGCAAGAGAACGGAAAGAACGAGAAAAAGAAGAAGCAAAAGAACGGAAAGAACGAGAAAAAGAAGAAGCAAAAGAACGGAAAGAACGAGAAAAAGAAGAAGCAAAAGAACGGAAAGAACGAGAAAAAGAAGAAGCAAAAGAACGGAAAGAACGAGAAAGAGAAGAAGCAAAAGAACGGAAAAAACGAGAAAAAGAAGAAGCAAAAGAACGGAAAAAACGAGAAAAAGAAGAAGCAAAAGAACAGAAAGAAAGAGAAGAAGAAGAAGCAGAAAGACCAAAACGAAAAAGTACAAGAATAAAACAAGCTGCTACTGAAACAACATCGGAATCACAACCATCATTATCATTACCACCACCATTAAGATCATCACCTCCTCCACCACAAAAACAGGATCCACAATTATTATTATCACCGTCTATGTTAGAAATGGAGAAGGAATCAGAAGAAGATTCAAATAGGGAGATCAAAATTCAAAAATTAATTGAAAGTGCTGAATCCATTAAAAAAAATATAGATGAAATGGGAAAGGGGGGGAAGGATATATACCCCACGTTACTGATATCTTATGTTGATTCATTAAGAAACATTGTATACAAGTTAGGTGAATTAGGATTAAAATATTCTAAAATCAATAAGATTATTCCAAAATCTTATTACAATGTTAGTGGAAGAGGTCTCTCTACTGGAGGTGATTTTACTCTATGTCCAAATAATGTTATCTCTGACGTTGATCGACTAGAAATCCTCATCGGAGGAAAACGAGCTGGTAATAATTCTCCAGAAATAATTAATGAAGTAGCTGATATTTGCAGACGGTTATTTACTGGCGGTATCATGGACGTTGATGTTTATCAGTCTCTTATTAATGAAATTGCCGATGACTACTACAGTGACTAAGTACGTAATTAAATACAATTACTATAATAAAATGATCGTACATAGTACTCAACGTGGACCAACTATGGTTAGGGTAATAAACTCACGATTACCAGTATACAAAACAACCTACGGAGATGGACTAGGTGATGTTGTTCAGGGTCTATTTAGAAGGATAGCCCCAAAAGCAATACCGATCGCAAAGCAACTGGGAATGAAAGCTATTGATGTTGTTCGTGAAAAAGGTATTGGTGCTGTGGGTAATCTCGCTGGTAAAGCATTTTCAGCGATCAAAGATAGACTAACACGATTAATACGACGAAAACCTCAACCAGTAAAATTACCTAGTACTGAAGTAATGCCTGCAAATGTCAGTAAAATAATAAATCAAGTTGCTAATCAAAAACTATCAGAGTTGGCTGATGTACCAATGTCAGAAAAAGAAAAAAATATAACCGCTAGTCTGATAGCAGGAAGTGGTCTCACTTCCCGAAGTGGTCTTCGTTTTAGACGATAATAATTATAATAAAGATGTTTAAGCGAATATCTGATCCCGCATTTGACATGGACGCACCAGTACTTAAAGATGAGTCTGTGCGTGATTATCAATATTATTCTTATGACGCTCGAATTCCAGATCAACGTGGACGAATTGAACTACAAGTTCAGGATACAAGTAGGTATTTCTTACCCGCTGAGGCTTTTATTGAAGTAGAAGGTGAAATTTTAAATAACGCTGCTCCTGCAGCACCAGTAGCATATGGAGCTAATATTATTGTTGGTTTTGTTAATAATGGTATTATGGCGTTATTTGACAGCACTACGTACATGATTGACGGAAAAAATATTGAATCAATTCAGAAAGACGTCGACGTCGCCACAACGATATTGGGTCTTGCTAGATACAGCGATGATTATTCAAGATCGGCTGGCCCGTCAATGATGTTTGCAAAGGATACAACTGATTTTCCAGAAAGTAGAAACGTTAATGTAGGTGATGTGAGAGCTGCAGGAGGAGCTGCAGATGCACCTGCAGTATTATCGATGAATGCAAATTTTAATTTAGGATTTGCAGTACGTAAATCAATGTTAAAAGGTGATAGGAGAGCATTTTCATGTGCAATTCCACTTTCACATATATTTGGATTCTGTAGAAATGTCAGGAAAGTCATCTTTGGAGCTAAGCATACAGTTGTACTTGTACGAAAAGCAACCGATAATGATGCAATCTGGCGACCTGGTGTAGTTGATGCTGGTAGAGTAATTCTTACGAAGCTTTCATTGTGGATGCCGGTGATGACTCCATCAATATCTGAAGAAGATCGTCTACTCTCTTTTATGAATCAAGGTGGTAAATCAGCGTTGTCATGGTTAACGATGACCACAGATGCTATCCAGAGTAATATTAATGGTTTATTTACATGGCAAATAGCTTCTCAGCAAGGTGTTTCTGCACCACGACATATATTTATTGTGCTTCAAAATGCTGCACGAGTAAACGATCAAGATGAAAGCATAATGATATTTGACAAACGTGGTGTTTCCGAGGTTTCTTTAAAGATAAATGGACATCAAGAACCATCCGAGGATATATTGTTGAATTTCGATCAAAATCATGTATCACGTGCATATCATCGATTAATGACGTTCATGGGACGTGATCAAAATATTGATACTGGTTTACAAATATCACAGTTAGATTTTACAACTTTATATCCGATTTATTACTTTTCGTTAGAACATTTAGATTTAACCAGACAGTCAGTAGTTGATATACATTTTCGAGCTCATGTTAATAGAGATATTGGAGCTATCCCTAATTACAGAGCAATTGCTGTTATACTCAGCGATAAATCGATGTTACTGAAGGTGCTGGTGGACGAATGCGAGTAGTTGATGCTCCAGTGGAAAACATGTAATTAGATCGTTTATGAATATTATAATGTCGTATAATCACGTTAGTGTTAGTCTGACTCCTGGTCAGATTAAAAGGATACAATCAGCATCAAAAAATAACTGTGGATTAAAAATATCGCTAAAGAAAGATCAGATGAGCGGTTCAAATAAATTATCTCTTACAGAACGTCAGCTCGGGCATTTCAATGAAGCCAAAAAATCAAATAAAGGTATAAAACTTAATCTTTCTGCGGGTGCCATTAAAGATATTATTAAGACGGGTGGTATATTTCCACTTCTTGCTGCTATACCAGCATTAATAGCCGCTGCAGCCCCAGCTGTTGCAAAAGCAGCTGCATTAGGCGCTGTTGGAACCGCTGCTGGAATGGCATTAAAGAAAGCAACAGGAAAGGGAATCAAAAAAAAGGGAAGGGGTCTAAGATTACCAGGGACTCCACATTCATGGTACGGAAAAGGCCTAAGATTACCAGGGACAGTTTACTGATATCTCCTATGTCCAATTTTGATTTATTAGATGCTGCTAAAAAATTAAAAATAAAAAATTTTAGAGGAGTTTTCATGCGTGATCAATTACCAAAACAACCAAATAACATTGAAACCGGTACTATTAATCTCGATAAAAATTCTGGTCCAGGCACGCATTGGGTCGCTTATACAATAGATCCACGTGGAATTATTTATTTTGATTCATATGGACTAGCTCCACCAAAAGAATTCTTAAAGTATATTAGCGGCTATCAAAGTACTCCAATATGGTATTCAACATTACCAACACAAACATTAACTGATCCACCAATATGTGGTCGAGAAGTACTTAACGTACTTGATGCTGTATCAAAATCAACAAAACCACCCCACAAAGTTGTACATGAATATACTACGACGTCACATTTAAACAGATATTAGTAAATATAATGGTAGATATTTATGGAAGATCTTCTCGTGGTAAAGGTCATCAGCAAGCTGATTTATCTAAATACGCAACTCTCGATCAGCTCAGAAATGAGATTGATGATTTATTAAACATAACCAGTGTGGATCAAAACGAAGTAGTTGTTTTTCAGGATAAGGAAGGACGATTAAAAACTAGTAATATACAACTACCAGATGTACTTATACGAGTTCCCAATGCGGTTGTTAATAATATAGTTACTTTTACTGATCAGGGTAAAATACAAGATTCCGGTACGTCAGTCAGCGATTATATTAAGAAAGCTGGTGATTCATTTACAGGTTCAATTATTATGAATCAAAATAAAATTACAGGTCTTGGAAACCCAACCGCAGATGCGGACGCCGCAACAAAGAAATACGTCGACGATCAAGAATCTAAGTACGTATTGTCCCACGGCTGTATTATGCGTGCATTTCTTAATATGAATAATAATGGTATTAATAATCTTAGGACACCGGAATATGATTTTGATGCTGCAACGAAGAAATATGTAGACGATAGCAACATTCCTATTTCAACTTCGTTAAAAACAATCGGTGATGAAATGATTACACTTAGTGCTACTTTTTCCAAACATGTAGAAACGTTCTTAAATTTTCGTAGAAATGTAAACAAACCCATTAAAGAATTTTTTGGGGAACAACCAACCGTTGAAATAAAACTAGCCGAAATTAACACGAAACTCAATGATATTGTCAGTGGAATACCTAGTATTGTTCAAAAAACTAATCTGATTAAAATTCCACACGGACAAATTAAAAATATCGTATATACAGTAGCATCAGGATCATCAACATGGACACCACAAAATAAAACTATCAAACATACCGCAGAAGTCACTGGTGTTTACAGGCTGTCCGTATTTAGTGGTGCAAAATTTAGTATATTTACCAAATATCTATGGCGTCATTCAACTGATATTTTCTCTGGAGTTGTATCTATACTGTTAAATAAGGATGCTGAAGAAATATTTTTACTGGAAGCAGATAATAAAACAATAACCTCAGCGCCTTATTGGTGGTGTCTGGAATTTGTGGCTGAAACACCGCAATTAGTCACTTAATATAACAATAATGGATCAACCTCAGTCTCGCATTGACGTTCAACGTTACAGATGCAATCAGGTATGTGAGCGTCTGACTAAACTAAATAATTTTATCGACTATTATAACACGAAAATAAAAAAATACAAAAGACGTATAATTGTCATCGATGTAGTTGTTTACTCGGTTTCTGCTGTTATTACTGGAACAGAATTATTATTATCAACATTGACGATGACAGCACCTACTGTTATAACCATTATTGTTTCAGCATCAACGACTATTGCTGGAGTTCTCGGTATTATAACCAAAAAGATAGATACCTGTACAAATGCTAAATTGCACGATTATATGATTAAATTACATACAGTGGCAGATGCATGTTCTAAACTATCTTTGTATATTTCTTCGTGTGTCAGTGATGGTGAAATATCCGATACTGAATTCGCGATGATGATGAAAACCTATGATGACGCATTTAAGGTGATCGCTAATGATTTTAACGAATTAAATAATAACGATAATAATAATGACAGACAGGGAGTTACTTCAGCAGATCGTCATTAATACAACTCCGTCAAAAACTACTATGATATCGTTAAGTTCGACCAATCCGGAATTTAGTGTCAATTTTCCAACCGCAATTCCTGCAAAAGAGATAGCATTAGCACAGTTACGGGTATATTATAGCTGGCCCAATATTAGATCAAAACCATTTGGTGGACTACAGCCAAATAATTCATTAGTATTTGCGAATAAGAATAAACCGGATGGAAGTCCTGATTGGCAAGTTGTTGCTATTCCAACGGGCAGTTATCAAATAGAACAGATTAATGATGCAGAATTAAATCTATTACAGGAAAAGAATCAAAAATAGCAATTACTGTCTACGAACCAACACTATCTGCGGTTATTGAAATAAATTCCCCTGATTACTCTGTAGATATTTATCAAAGTTCGATTAGATCAGTATTAGGATGGCCTGAAGATCCACCAGTTTATCAAGGACCACCAGAACCACAGAGATCTGATTTCGTCGTAGATGTTAAAAAATTTATAAAACCTCCAGAATATCGAACAGAAAAAAATGCTTACCCATGGCGACGATATTTTGGTGATGGAGTTATACATTATATAGATAAAACAGAAACCCATTTTACAAAAATAGTTGATGGTAAAAAAGGTAAAATATTAGTACTTGATGTTGATGAAATAAATTCATATGCTAGTACAATTAAGTCTGAACACGGACGTGTACTTAATGATCTAAGAAATTTATTTTCCAGCATTAGCACTTCGTACAACGATGACTTTAAAAAATCAAATAATTGAAGCAATACAACATTTGAATCAAGTTGCTTCAGACCTAGAGTTCATGAATGATATTATTGTTAACAGAGAAAAAAGATTAGTGAACATAGCAGCAGATAAACGCTATAGAGGGTTGTATATAGTTAATGAAGACGGTCCATCTCAGGGTGTTAGACTAAATCTTCTGTTCACAACAGTATTTCTAAAACATTTCGGAATTACGCGAGAACAACTATCAACATTTATAATTCCTGGATTTAACTCTGAAGAGCTAAAGAAATCAGTTAATGATCTTATTGATGAACACTTTAAAAGAATATGTGATTCATGGAAAAAATTAATACCTACACCAACTATTCTTAAATATAATAATGATCCATATGGTGGAGGTCGCCATATCTCACCTGGTATTGTTAATATAACATCTACGATCGCGGTCAATTTAGTATGTGACGTAATTGATGACAGTTATCAAGTAGATCTTTCAAAATCTAATCAGGCCCAACAGGGGTATATACTATATTCATTTAGCCCTAAAGATCCGCCAGGGTGGTTAATTGTATCTGAACCAATTAACCCCGTGTACCTGCGAGTTCATAATCCATTTCTGACAAGAATAAATTTCAAACTCACTGACCAGGCAGGAAACATTTTGGATCTAAGACAAGAGTCTCTTAATATTAATTTGTATATACGCTCGTAGAACGTCCGATTATTTAATCAGGGGACAAAAAAATAATCTGATGAGTAAATACATGAATAATAATCAATTTCTATGATTAAAGCAATTGTATATATAATAAAGCGAGATAACTCGGCTATCTCTCTCTGCGGAGTAAATTAAACGATTATTTCCCTTACTACTACGTTCGATTTACAGACAACAAATACTTCTTGTTTTTCGTTAATTATTTAGTGACTTATTTCTTTTTCTGTAGGTGATTAGCTGTTAGTAAAGCATCAATTTGTAACAGAGAGGGATATTGATGCATCTTTTAACTCTGATAACCTTAAATTCACGTCGGTTTATACGAGTGCGTAAAGTTATTTTTAGCTATAACACATGTATTTGACCTTAACGAACGATAACTCTTACAAAAATGTAATGTGCGATTATTTTATACAGTATATATAAATAATGTTTGTAAATTAAGTAAATATACGCTACAGTTGTACAATAATTGTGATTTTATTCAGTATATTGGTCGTACGTAATTTGTCTGCTTATTCAGTGTTGGTTAACTACATAATAATTTTAAAACGTCTATATGTATGAATCGGAAAATGGCTCAGTGGTATAGTTGTTGAACTATAATACTGACGACCGTGGTTCGATTCCTGTGGCTGACGAGTGTCGACAGTATTCGGAACGATGCCATTTTATATATAAGGTTGGGGAGCTCAGCCCCAACGAATTCAACCCCTCATCACGTTAAACAACGTGGTGAGTGCGTTTTGCACCCCGGGGTTTGATTTGGTGGGGGGTTATTGAATTCGCAATACAGAGCTCCCTAAAATAATCAGTAGCATGCCTGAGCTCTCTACCTCATTTGAAAGACCCCCACAAGGAAACATTCAGAAAGAATGCTAGCCAAATAGAAACAGAACATGGAGTGCCAATAACGGTCATAAGAAAGACATCATCATACAAAAAAAGGACTCCATGAAAGACACAAAGGCTATCAGGGGGCCAAGTGACGGGTAACCGCTTAGGATGCTACTGATTATTTTTGATATTTTTAGGTCAAACATCAAGGTCAAAAGTTAATGTCAATTATTTTTTATTTAAAAGAAATAATTATTATATAATGAACCAAGAAAACATTAATGATATTATTTCTGCTATTAAAAAATTAAAACATAACAGAATAAATCTATCTGATAATCTCGATCCTGAAAAAATATTATGCGATTATGAAATATTAAAACAAAGAAAAATTGACAATAAATACACATTACCATCCAATTATAAATTTGTAAAATTAATCTCAGTCTATGTTAGAATCCTTGGCGGTGGTAAATGAAAAACAGGTAAAGCTATTTGCGCCTCTTGCACGTTCGATCGAAAATATCAGATCCGAACTATCTCGTGAATACGAGAAAAAGAAGATCGTGGATAATCGTGTAATGCAATTAAGAAAGATTATGTTATTTGATTCTGTCAAAAGTGAGAGTGACACTGAGAGCAGCGACGGTGAAGGTACCCATGGCAAAATATAGAGTCAAACTATATACAGTATAAAAAAAAAATATTTATTTGTTTTTTGTTAGGAAGACAGAGTTAGATATATTCAAATATTACCCGCTGATTATATTTTATTGAATATGCTGATTTGTATACTTTATTTGCGACAAATTGTACTGATTGTGGATGTATGCTAAAATGTTTTTCAGCCGCATACATTGATGGAAAAGTTATTTCCCGTCCTGTTTCTGTATTTATGGATTTAATAGCTCTCCTTTTAAATACTTTACACCTTCCAGTATTTCCACGTGCAGCATTCTGACTAGGTGTAATAGCTTGCAGGTTAGATAACCGATTATTTTTGGGATTTCCATCAATGTGATCAACTACAAGTTCATTTTTAACTATTCCATGAAAACATTCGAATACGAATATATTAGAGCGATAATGTTTATTTCCACTAGTATTAAATACAAAATAACCATGATTATTAAGACTACCGACTGGTTTTTTCAATCTGCAGTGTCTGATCACACCATCTCGGGATACTTCATAATTTTTTATTATGGGATGCACCACAAATTCGTTTTCCTCCATTTATATATAATATTATTTGTCTAAATCATTGTTTTGAAATCTAACCAGATAATCTTCTACGGTTTTTATAGGAGATTTACCTGATAATGTCAAAGTATTATTTTTTTTGTCATAATATCGTTTTAATTCTCTGCATTTTTTTCCGCCACATTTTAGACACAATTGAGTTTTTCCCCTCACTCCAACACCACACTGAATACACGGTATTGGTCCTGTACTTCCATTTTTGAAACTTTGTGTATGATTTCCGCAGTATTTGTTCACGCACGGTTCATTACAAGTAGAAGTATATCCAATTCTGAGCCAACACATTTGTTCTTTGTTTCAATCATTATATATATACTAAAATTTTAATTTAAATACTTGTCTTAATTATATGGAGGAATTATCGGCAATTGAACCTCAAATATCCAGATTTGAGCTTGACAGACTATCAGAATATAAATATAGTACTTTGATGCAAGATCTGGCATTAACGGATGAGGATATAACCGAACGTATTCGTGAAGCCAAGAAGGAATTTCGTGACGATGGCGCTGTTCATGTATGGTCAACATTCAGAGTTGGAAATGTTACTAATATGATGAATGACGAACGATGAAAAGTAATTATTAATCACCTTGATGATCAAAAATATTTTATTTTAATAAAATTTATTGTAAATACAGAAGAAGATATTTGGATTATTCGTGACAAGCGCGATCCAGTACACATACAGTCAGGAAATAATATTGTTCTCTTAAATAATAAATCTAAACCCGGAATACTGACTGGTATTGATAAGGTATATTATGAACGTGCGTATCCAGTTACTGCAGTTGTATATGCAATATATCCGCTTAATAATAAACCTGACGTCGGGGATCTAAAGCCTATGAAACTGTCAGAGTCAAGAATAAACTGTGTAGCTGAACGAGTTACAGAACATTTTACAAACGCGATACGTGGTAATGGTTTAACAGATTTACGACGTAAAAAATAAATACTTGGGCAGAATCAGTTAAAGATACCGGAGCGTCTATCAAAGATGTCGCTGAACTAGAAAAGAAATTAAAATTCCCAATAACAGTAAAAACGCTGACAGGAGAGATTTTATATAAACCAAAATATGAGTCAAGAGGAGCTCCTATAGATATTATTGATCATAATTCGCATGCGTGGACCTCAGCAGTAACAATATTTCCACGAAATAGAGCGGTTAAATTTTATGATGGACATATATTTGATTTTATCAAAAATATCAGCAAAAGTGACCCTGTATCCGTTTGGTTATTTCAAAGTTCAGAATATGATCATTACGATCAGTTTGTACGGCCTAATGGTGATATTTACCGCATAGAATCTCTTAATGTGGAAATGGAAAATCTTGCGCTGAAATATACTTCAGACGATGTCAAAGTTAGACTATTATTAAATAATTGTTTTACTGTTCCATCTGTAGCGGCTCATTTCGCTCAGGAGAAAAATTTATGGAAACCAACACGATCGGAATTTCTTGAAGACATTCATAAAAGCTGTGTAGAATATGGACACGGAGGATTGTGGAATACTAAATATAAGTATAATGACGTTATATCCGTTGATATGGTAGCATGTTATCCTGGAAGTTTTCTTGGATACGGAAAATGTTCTGAATACTTTAAGAGATTCGGACGTCCATCACACGAGATGACCAGGGTTGCGATAAACGGACATTTACCAGATTTTGACTTAACCGGATTTGCTCATGTAGAATCATTTGAGTTTGCAGAAAATCTCCATCCGATTACTTATGCTTGGTTTGGAAGACATTTTTCAGAAAAATGTTGGGTTCCAATAGTACTAATGCGATATATGCTTGATGTTGGAATTTTAACATTATTGAAGGTGAGTGAGGCAATTATATCGTATCGGTTACAAAAGCAAGTTTGGTTACCAGAACCAAATAGATTTAATATTGATGATGCCAGGAAAGAATTTCCTAATCTTAATGAAGATGACATTATTAAAATTATTAATAATATACGTAAATGCAGGGACGAGCACGATGAAAAACTTGCAAAAGATCTTGGTAGAAAGATAATTGGTAAATTTACCCAAGGAGGAGCATATGATCATAAAATACACTGTACAAGATTGATTATGGACGATGCTGAACTCGATTTTATAATCGCTGATACAACAGAAAAAAACACATTTATAAATCGGAGTAATGCTTATTTGTCAGACGGAACCAAACTAGGTACAATTGTGAGTTATCTTAATGGTGACTCACCACAATTTACTCATTTAAGATCATCTATGTTGGCATATGTTTCTATAAATCTAATGTCTATGATAAATAGATTTCCTCGTGATGCTGTCAGAGTCGCCACGGATTCGTTTTATATAAATAAAAAATATACGGATTTATTAAAACCGCTACTTGGTAATGGTGAATGGGGGTCATGGAGAATAAAACAAGAAAATATACTTAGTTATTCTGAATCTGCCGACGTTGAAATTAAGGAAATATATTACAAAAATAATAATCAAGTATTAAAGTCATCAGCACCATCTGTATATGATCCTGTCGCTAGACATAAAACTGTTTATCTTAACGGATGTGATGGTTCAGGTAAAACAACGCGTGTTATTAAATTATTCATGAATAATAATTCAGATATAATTGTTTTGACACCTACACATAAATTAGCCAGGGAGGTAAAAGAGCGAGGAGTAAAATCATGTACATATCATAGTTTCTTCAGATGGTGTGGAGACACATGGACTCCTGAACGAATGGGTGAGAAATATATACCTAAATATATTATATGGGACGAGGTAGACACGGTGTCGTTAGAAATATTAAAAACATTTCTTGATTGGTTATTAACAAAGAATACTGCTGTAATAATGTGTGGTGATCATGGTCAACCACCACCCTTTGTTGGTCAGTCTCCACATGAATGGCTGAAGAATAACGTAGATTATTATGAGGAAATAAATGATGACCATAGAGCTATTGATGAACCGCTTAAGGAGTTTTAAAAGATTAATCAGACTACAACCAGACAGAGTACAATGTGAAATAATGCGAGGAGTAATTCCAGAGACTTCTATGAATGATTTTCTAAATTTATGGAATCCCGCTGATTTAATAGTTGCAAGTAGAAAGATAGTTCGTGATGAACTACAGGAGAAATTATTTCTGTTACATAAAGAAAAGTTTTCAGATCTACCTGTACCTTTGTGTTATCGCCCAGCAGATACTCGACGACAGAATATTGATGCTGAAATTCCTGGTGGTGGAATACAGAATCTTGTCTTGAACGATATTATTTTAGTCGATATTAATGTTGAGAATGCGCTGAGTATGAATAAATCACCGTGGACGTTAGGATATGCTATAACTATTCACTCGTCACAGGGGTTAACTATTTCTGATACAAATATCTGGATTATAGATGATCGGATCGAATGGTCAAATTTAGTCTATCTCGCAGTTTCTCGAGTTAGAAGAATATCTCAACTACATAGGGTTATTATGAATTTTACAGAAAATAATGATCAGACTGTTAGTAATGACGTAATAAGAAAAAAACTATCTGGTTATAAGCAATGTGACCAAAAAAAAAAATAATCGTGACTTTGATATTGATACTGAATTTATTATAACACTAAAACAACGACAGAATAATCATTGTGCAAGCTGTAACTGTAATATGTTATGGCAATATTCGAATAATAATCCAAGACAATTTACCGTAGACAGAATTAATAGTGATCTTGGTCATACGCGTGATAATGTGATGCTGACCTGTCTTGAATGTAATCGACGTAGAGGTTCTGGTTATGTAATTGTATGTGGTGGTAATTGTGTGTCTTTAGGAATTACTTGCAATTGTTCACGCAGAAATCCACGTTGAGGAGCAGTAGAATCCAGTCTGTAGATTGGAGGTCTACCAGTAGATCTAACCACGCTAGAAATTTTATGTGTAGTCACACTCCAGATAGGATCGGTTGCTCTTTTTTTACCACCTTCAAGTTCACCAGGTTCATATAAATATCTTACAGTTACATTACCTAATACTGGTTGAGAGAAAGATTCATGGCGTTGTATTTGTATATATTTTTTTGTAATCGCATTAGAAGGTTTCATGGAAGTTGAACGAGTAATTTCATTATTTAACGCAGCTATCACACTTGGTAACCTTGTAACCCATTCACGAGATCGCTCACCGGACTTAAAGTCAGTAGATATTTCCTTTGCATATTGGTATCCAAATAACCGCTCAGCAAGTGTTCGATTAAATCGTTCAACAATTTCAGTATGTCCTCGTCTGATTTTAACGTTATGTTTTTTCATCAACGATAATACTGCACCAAGAAATTCTTTACCAGGATCAACCTGTAATAACTGTGGCCATCGCAAAGGTCCTCGCTGGTAAATTCGTTCAAACGCAGATGCAACTTCAGATGCTGTCTTTGTTGATAATGGTTCCGCTTCGTTATATCTACTTGCAACGTCAACGACAGTTAATGCGTATTTGTACGTGCGTGATTGACGTCTACCAATTTTAATGGTGTCATGTGGTAAAAAAAAATATCTGCTTGATGAGCTTCATTAGGGACGCTGGCATCAAAATGTGCATACTGAACTTTTTTAGTTAGTGGTAGATAAATTTGCCATGTTGCCTGTCGTGCTAACCACGCTGCAGCAACAGAACGTGAAACTTTTGCTGCTTCAGATAATTTAGTAATAGCTGATCTGCCTCTCCAATATCCTCTTGGGCTACAATAAACAGACTCCATTATAATAGTTATATAATTAATTACCAGCACCTAACATTATTTTACTTTTCATGGCAGATTTTATCAAAAACTAGCGAGTTTTTCTCTAACAGATTTATTAGGTATAGAATTTAACGCATGAATCAATTTTACATCTGCGAGATGCCTTTGTTGTAAATCTTTATTTTTATACGCAACGTCATGAACATGGCACGCTTGATCAATCTTATTTATTGGATACTCTCCTGATCTTGGTTGATCTTGATCATCAAGTCGGATATCAAGTCGAATTCCAGGACCACAATAATTATATCCAGGAAGATGTTTCTCACCGGGATATTTAGCCCATGGAGTTTCTGGTAATTTTCCTAATAAAGCGGCAATATCTCCACCTGTCTTTGTTTTGACAAATTTGTATTTCTTCTTTTACACATTTGCCTGTCAGAGCACGTAGTTTATTCTTCGTTGTTATTGTAGTTAATTCAGCAGTGGGTGTAGATGCTCTACATCGAACACAATATAGACTCATATTATTAATAATATGGATACAATTGACTTTTCGGCGACACGAAAACAGGAGCCAGTAAAACACCATCCAGCATTACCAAATTCGATAAGGATGATTAGAATAGGTCCATCTGGATCAGGTAAAACACAACTATTACTAAATTTAATAATGAGGTGGTTGAAATGGAGTAAACTGTATTTAGTAGCACCATCTGTAGATGATCAACACTGTTACGAGGTACTTAAGGATTTTAATGAGAAAGCGAAATTAATTAATGAAGAAGATGAAAATAATGATGTTATCGATTTTATCACCGACATTGATGAAGCACCATCAATAGATGACCTCGATGGATTTATTAATAATTGAGTAGCATATGATGATGTGATGCTGGATAAACAAACAAATCCAGCTAGAATATTTTCCAGAGGTAGACACAAGAATACAGACGTTATATACGTCACTCAGCGTTATACACAAATTCCAAAAGTAATCAGAGACAACTGTAGTATTTTAGTTGTATTTAATGGAATAGATAATTATACGTTAAAAAATATTTACTACACATGGTGTTCAGGGGATATGGATATGATGAAGTTCAAAAACATTTTTGCTCAAGCACAGGCTATTCCGTTTGGGTATATAACAATAAATCTACATGATCCAATATCTAGATATCGTATAGGTCTAAATAAAATCTTTGGTTAATTATAGAAGCAGGAAGGGTGAGAAACAACAAAAATTAATTGACCCAGCGAGTAAACTAAACGCATTATAACATAAAAACAAAAAAGTCAAAAATAAAATAACAAAAATGAGCTAACTAAAACGATTTATTATCCGTTTTTTCAAACTATAATGGTAATAATAAAATTAGAAGGTTCGGTTTAGAGTTATTGACATTATTTTTTCAGCCCCCGTAGGAACCGTTAATTTGCGAAAATAAGGTCAGGAAAAAAGTTGTAGGATTCACCCTTCCTGCTGCTTGTGTGGTCGACATTCAGAATTGGAAATATTGTTAATGTAATGAATGACAAACGAGGAAGAGAGATTATTGACTACCTTGTTCAGAGATATTTTATTTTAATAAAATTTATTGTAAAGACAGACGATGACACTTGGATTATTCGTGACAAACGTGATTCTGTTCACATGCAGTCAGGAAATAATATTGTTCTTAGTAAAAATTCCAGACCAGGAATACTTACTGGTATTGACAAACCATATTACGAACGAGATTATCCTGTGACTGCGGTTGTGTACGCAATATATCCGTTAAATAATAAACCTAACGTTGGGGATCTCAAACTTATGAAATTATCAAGGATAAATTGTGTAACTGAACGGGTTACAGAACACTTCACAAATGCGATACGCGGAAACGGTTTAACGGATTTACGACGTAAAAAAATAAATACGTGGGCAGAAACAGAAAGGATACCGGAGCGTCTATCAGCGACGTTGCTGAGCTGGGAAAGAAATTAAAATTCCCAATAGCAGTGAAGACGTTAACCGGAGAGATTTTGTACAAACCGAAATATAAATCAAGAGGAGCTTCGATAGATATTATTGATCATAACGCACATGCATGGACTGTGGCAGTAACAATATTTCCACGAGACAGAACGGTTAAATTTTATAATGGTCATGTATCCGATGCTATCAGAAATATCAGTAAAATTGACCCTGTATCTGTTTGGCTGTTTCAAAGTTCGGAATATGATTTTCATGATCAGTTTGTACGGTCTAATGGTGATATTTATCGTACAGAATTTCTCCACGAAGAAATGAAAAATCTTGCATTAAAATATACCTCTGATGATATTAAGGTTGGACAATTACTGAATAACTGTTTTACCGTTCCATCAATTGCTGCTCACGCTGCTCAGGAGAAAAATTCATGGAAACCGACACGATTGGAATTTCTTGAAGATGTCCAACGTAGTTGTATCGAATACGGACATGGTGGATTGTGGAATACTAAATACGATTATAAAGACGTTATCTCAGTTGATATGGTAGCATGTTATCCTGGAAGTTTTCTTGGATACGGAGAATGTTCTGAATACTTTAAGAGATTTGGTCATCCGACACACGAGATGACCAGAGTAGCGATAAACGGACCTTTACCTTTTGACTTAACCGGATTCGCCTGTATAGAGTCGTTCGAGTTTTACGAGGATCTCCATCCGATTGTTTATGCGTGGTTTGGAAGACATTTTTCAGAGCGACGTTGGGTTCCAATAGTACTAATACAGTACATGCTTGATGCTGGAATTTTAGTGTCGTTGAACGTGAGTGAAGCAATTATATCATACCGCGTGCAGAAACAGGTTTGGTTGCCAGAACCGGATGTATTTAACATTAATGATGCTAGAAGAGATTTTTCTAATCTTAACGAAGATGATATTGTTAAAATTACTATTAGTATACGTGAATGCAGGAGAGAAAGTGATGAGAAATTTGCAAAAGATCTCGGCAGAAAAATAATCGGTAAATTTACGCAAGGAGGATCATATGATCATAAACGAGCGTGTGCAAGATTAATCATGGACGATGCTGAACTCGATTTTATAATTGCTGATACAACGGAGAAAAACACATTTATAAGTCGAAGTAATGCTTATTTATCAGACGGAACTAAATTAGGTACAATTGTGAGTTATACTGATGGCGAGCAACCGCAGATTACTCATTTAAGATCTTCGATGCTAGCATACGTTTCGATAAATTTATTATCGATGATAAACAGATTTCCTCGTTATGCAGTCAGAGTCGCGACAGATT
>JAECUM010008987.1:0-41921 GCA_016617855.1 Megalonaias nervosa
ATATATATATATATATATATATATAAAAATACAGTTACCAGTACAGAGGCAAACGAGGAGAACATCGTACGAAATGTAAGGTTAAACGAGTAACACTCAGCCATCTTTCCAGTCAAGTGGCGAACTTTAACGTCTTAAAGAAGCTTTAAAAACCAGTCAAAAACTAGACTTTGGTGCGAAAATGATGGATTCTCACAAAAGTGTGTGTTTGCCCAATCATCATTTCGTTATTAGACCACTGAAACAAAACTGTCCGATTATCTTCGACAAACGAGTGCGACTTCCCGACCATTTCGCGTTACCTTAACGGTACCGCTCTTCCATGCTACGCGTACTTTCCATGGAAAGTAGTGAATAACAGTATTCAAAACTTAGTGGATTATCAACTACTTTCAAAAAAACAAACTGATTCCACAAGTTGAAACTATTCCTTTTAGTTTTGGGACAACGTATCGTGCTCGTATTAATGACTGGACTTCTTGGATCTAGTTTACCGACAGATTCTTTGTAGCTAATTTATGAACCGTGCATGACAGCAGAAAATATACTAAAAAATGTAAGTCTCTGTATGCCATAACTTGTGTTCTCAAGTAGGAATAAGATATTCACATCTCTCTATCTCTCTCTCTCTCTCTCTCTCTCTCTCTCTCTGGGACCGAACTACCGACCCCCTTTGACCCGATACAGTAAGCTATGTTACTTTAGTTTAAAGTGAAATCGTGCCGATAAATTCAGCAATCCTTCTGTTGCTTGGCGTGAAATATATTAACGTACAGGACATCTTCAATGCCGTTTATATATTCATTAGTTTGCATGTACTGGCAATCTCAAAAAGCCAGTTTCTAGGTAAAATAGTTTAAGTGCATGTCGTCTTGAATCTACAGCAAAACACGTGTTTATTTAGGACAGAAAGTTATCAAGATTGTCAAGTCCTATTGGCTAACAAATTTATTGCCGCTTCACATTCGAATCTGGCTCTATCGACCTCGATACAGAAGTATTTTAACACTGCACATTGAATCATTCCATTTATCAGGTTATTAAAGGGATTGGATTTGTGAAAGACAACTATAGAAACCTTAGAGAAGAAAAGGCAATAACACGAAGGAGTGTTTTATGCAATTTTTTGTGATGACAGTAGATACACTATGGAAAGATTGATCTTAGTATAATGCCAATCGAATTCTGTGAGATTTTACAATTATGGATATGAAACCTGTGGGATGTGTGTTCTTGAAATTTTATAGGAAAATTATACCATAAAAATAAGTTCATCTGAAGTGTTTGATTTGTTTAAAGTTGGAATAAGATATTCGCTCTCTCACGATGGAACCCATTGCAAAAACCATGTGCATTGTTTAATATTGTCCTTCTTTCAAAGCAACAAACTTAAACTCCCCATCAAACGCACCCTCTAAGTGGGAAATCTTATTTAATTTTACTTTCCGGCTTGTATGCTGCTTGAATGGTTTGCGAAAATTGGTGACATTTAAATATATAAAATAAATAATTAACTAACAAACTGAAGCCTAGCATTTACATCACCGTATCCATGTCCTACAATTCAGATTAGAAAAATTAGGAAATAAAAATTAATAAAAATTAGAATTCAATAAAACCTTTATTGTATACCATATAAGCAATAAAGAGAAATATCAAGTTATAGTATAGTGTACAATACTTGACATTAAATAAACTATTAAATTATTTTGGTTACATAAGACATAATCCAATAGAAAGATAGCCAAAATATTTGATGCGTGATAAAAAAACTAACAAAATTCAGATATTTCCATAATTTTAGGTCTTATGCCGGAAAGTAATCAGATACTATTTGGAAAGTACATTCACGTACCAACCTGAAAATACAACATAATCATATTCATCCACGTCAGCTTGCTAGAATTACATATTGCATCCATTTAAAAGTAACTTCATTCAATATTGATACAAAAATCACCTTTATCATTTTTGACATGACAAGAATCTAATCATCCGTATGAAAGAACTGGACGATATTATGTGAATAACAAAAACCAGGGACATTATTGACTTATGTGTCAATTTGTACAGATTTCCCCATTCAAGGTAGATGTGATAAAAAATATTTGAAGAATGGTGCCCGGACTAGGTCCTGACATCGGCACAAGTTCTTTTTTTTTAAGATTAAAAAGTGACAAGAAGTTACTTGGTGAAGTCATCACATACTTATACAGTAATGCACCATTCACACTTCGCACTGGTCCATTGATTATAGTCATTCACACTAGTTAAATGATTGTCAAACATCTAAATGAAAATACAAGAAGGAAGGGCAGAAAGAAACTACAATGGCGCCCAGTAACGAATTCATCCAAGGAATGTGTTAGTGTGTGCATAGGGTGTCAATTAACAATATATCTCAATGAATTTGGCATTCGTTGCCAATAAGCCTACCAATGAGTAAGCATACAAAACAACTCCATACAACCTATATGAAATCATTGGATTGCAGGAAGGACGATTTTCAAACTGTGTAATAATGTAATTCAAAACCAAAAAGGATTTTTTTTCTACTTTATCTTCCATAAAAAGTAAATCTAGACCGAATGTTGCAATAAATGTCTTATCAAGCGCATGAAGAGAAAATATAACAAAACCCTATATGTTGAAAATGATAATACGTAAATAAAATGTAGTCTTCAACAATAAAACAAAAGCGAATCCATAAAAACTACGATAGATTTGTAAATAAAAAAGGGATATCAGCGAACAACATACTGTAGAATAACTTACAACAAACAAGAAAATGTTCCTGCATAAGGTATTGGTTTCTTTGGCTGAAACTAAACGTCCCATTAACTTTAGATAACAGTACTGTTGGTTAATATCTATTCATAAACAAATCAATCAGCAAGTGAAGTTGTTTCACACCTAAAGAAACAGTGTTCTGCTTTAAATTATGGCAAGAACTTATTTGTATTTAACATCCTAACATTACAGGTAATATGTACACTCAAGGTTCACTTGGTCATCCATTTTCTTTTGTTGCTAAGTCAGTTGCTTCATCAGCTCATTAACCTGAGTCCTAAAGGTATCTTCTGAATCCGTTGTTTGTTTCACCCTGCAGATTACACGCAAATGATTTATTAAATATTTTCATAAACAATCATACAAAGACAGTTTCCCGTACAATTATAACCAAAATATATCATAGCAAAACTTTGTATTAAACGTGTTTACGATTAGGATGAAAGACGTTATTAATAGAAAGAGGGCAACATGAAAAATATAGATTTTGGAGAGAAAGAGATTGGCTGCTTAATACAGCGGACAAGGGTCCTAAAGAAACAACTCTGGCAGAAGAGGTCTACAGAACTCGAACTTACCAAGCACAGGCACACATGACTGCCCACTTCCTCGCTCGAGTCTTGTTCAGGGTCTGTAAGGCCAGGAACAGGCTCTCCAACCCCTTAATCATTGACGGGCTCTTGTTTCGGAAAATTACCAGTAGCTAGAACATATATAATGAAGGAGAAAACTATGGAGAAAATATGTTGAAAAAGAATATAGAGGCCCAGAGTCCGATATGAAACAACAGTCTCAAACCGGCATCAAAGCCTAATTTAGCAATTGTTGTCTAGGCAATCTAAATGGAAAGATCACATGCAAACTGATTTCCATCAAATTTGATTAACGCGAGTTCAGCTTTTGCATTCTAGAAAGCTTTGTACTTTTGCCATTATCAATAAATGGGTTTATTTCATGGTACATCTGCAACAGTTGTACAAATTGGAAATTTGCTGCTATCTTCTTTCCTTTGGTCAAATGATTTTGATTTTTCTTGAGATAAACGTATGCAAAATGGTATTGTTATTATTATTATTATTATTATTATTATTATTATTTGCAAAGACAGCCAGACAAAATTAGGGATCGTCAACAAGTGTATAACCATACGAAGGTTAAAAGCTTCTATAAATGGATACTTTCTACCAAATCAGCTAACTTATTGCTTATTGAATATTGAGATCGTGTTTTTATCTTTCTTTAGTTGTTGGTTGGTCAATACTTTTGTAATAGAAAACTTTAATACTATGATCTTTTCTGTAATATCTCGCCAAATTTTGTTTAGTGCTTTTAAAATGTCGATTTTTTAAATTAACGCCCAAAGTTGATGGCAAACTGCCATCAGTTATCATTCGTGCAAATTTTAAGGGCACTCACGCCAGAATGCTCTCAAATTTGGTTGAATTCTCTTCAAGAGTCTGTATAAAAGCAGAGGTTCAAATATATTCAAGTAACGCTGGCCATATTTTTAGTCGCAGAATGGAATTATTTCTATCAAATCGCATGGATTATATTAGCATGGAAGAAAATGTATGAAATGTAATGGTGGATGAAAAGTTTAATCAAAGTAGAAGGGAGCCAAAAACATTTCAACGTGTCATCTGGTCTGGGTACTATACCTTCATAACTTTCAAACGGCTGTTTAT
This sequence comes from Megalonaias nervosa, assembly GCA_016617855.1. Classification (NCBI taxonomy): domain Eukaryota; kingdom Metazoa; phylum Mollusca; class Bivalvia; order Unionida; family Unionidae; genus Megalonaias; species Megalonaias nervosa. The sequence continues at coordinate 4,476 of JAECUM010008987.1, forward strand.
GAAGCACTTGTCTTCAACAACCTCCTTGTGTTCTTCTTTCGTCAGATGTAACACCTGGGCCGTCTCTAAGGTGGGTTCTAGACTGGTGCTAATAATTGCCAGGTAGCTGTCTGACATTGGCTTTGCGTAGTCTGCCGGAAAAAAAAAATTACAACATAAAAGGGATCTTGATGGTCATGTGACACAATGTTGATATTAGGTTACGAAATTCTATTTTCAAATACAGGTAAAATTTAAGTTTTAAAAGTAAATAAATAACTCGAAAATATGGAAGCAGATCTATAAGTGAAAGTGAAATTAACAAGCATAAAGATTTCGACGGAACTAGGTCACAAATATGACATATGTTGTTCCGCAGTATTATCCTCGAGATTTGTAACATGCCAGTGTATCAATGTCAGCAGGGCTTAAAAATGAGATTGCACCAAGTTCTTATGATTTTGGATAAGTCTAAAAACTAACACAACTGAGTTAATTTTCCTTCTAAGTGTTTATACCTATTATAAGAGCTGCTCAGGAAATTCTGCATGGGTGATTTTATTATAGGGAATTGTTGATATAACATGTCTACAGAGTTTAGAATCATAATGAGAATACAATAAAATAGCGACTGCGACGTCAGGACAATTTTATGAAAGCAGATTAGAACATAACAATCTTGTATTTAAAGATTCGAGGACCTTAACTGTGTTTGAACTTTCAAAAACTTAGTTATGGACAACATTAAAAGACAATTGACGTCATCCAATCCTTAAAGGCAAGACTTACAACTATTTTAAGGAAGTATTGTAAATTTTGTCGCAAAATAGCAAACTATCTCATTCTCATTTTGTATAACATTACAGGAGTCATGACGTCAACTGTTTTCTATATTTTAATGTAGATTTTGCTGCTGCAAATTTGGAAGCTACATAACCTGGTGGGTTAGATATTAACTTTTAACCAGAAGCATTCTATGATTCAATGTCGACGTATTATGGACTGTGCGCACGAGTACATTGAGGCAATGAAATGATATCTGTTCATGCTAGAGATATAGGCATATTATGCCAGGAGGGTTTTGCTCGAACAGTAGAAATTGATATTGGATTACCAGTTAGATTTATAAATTTATTCAAAGCTATCGCAAAGGATTTTCTGTTCATTTGTTTTTAAATGTTGACGAAACAATTAGATTCAATTTGCTTCTTGAGAATGCTACAAGAGAGAGAGAGAGAGAGAGAGAGAGAGAGAGAGAGGACATGACAAATGCATCAAACTACTCCTATTTACGTATCAATTTTCAACTTCCTAATAATGTGATTCTGCCAATTGATCTGTCTAATCTTCTGTAAAACTGCTAAATGTCGATGTGTGGCCTTATTTCTGCTCAAAAAACCCCACCATATCTCATGGAATATTATTAGAGGTAGCAAAACCCTTAAATAATCTTGTACTGTCTGTCAGACAGATTTTCCTCCACAAAATAGGACCAACATATACTTAAGTTTGAACAAAGTTCTTACTTTTCTCAACATTTTAAAAGAAAATTAAGATGGAATCATTTTAATTCGATAAGTCAATTTTCCATCTCAAGTTTAGAGTCATTTCAGCGGTAAATGAAATTTTCGTCTCTCTGTTATTAATACCTAAAAACTTTTGGCGGTCGTGCAACTGGATGAAGGAAACTAAAAAATGTTATCAAGGTATTGTCTAAACAATCGTTCGTCATAAATACGTAATCGAAATGTTCCATATTTGAACAGCTATGGCGAAAGCACAGTAAAGAAAACTCTAATTTTTAAGTTACATTAGCATGTGTTAGCTTGATAATAATATTAAATCAGTAAATAACTTTGCTGGTAAAATATCAGGAACATATATTTAAAAATGTGAATCCAAAGGAAGCAATTAAATTTGATGAGTGCCCGTCTGGCATTATTTTTAAGAAGTACTACTACTTTACCTCCTGGATTAAGCAAGTTGCTGTCCATATAGGCTTTCCCAAGCCACTTGTAAAAGACATCATCACGGTTTGTTTGTTTATCATGCCTGAAAATTAAGGTTAAAAACATATCAGATTATGAACTCCACCTATTATTTTATTCAAACGTTGTATTTGAGACTACTGCATCGATGTGTCAGGTCAACGACGCCTCAACAAAAGCGACCTCACAGGGAACAAATCGTTGATACAGGCTTTAAAATCATATCTACAAAGTTCCAGAAACCAGTTCCAGTTTTTATTTCAAATATTTTGAAAGAAAAGCTCCCCCCAACCCCCCCAACACAAAAACTAAAACAAACTATGATGTTGCTTTAAGCATAGTAACATCTTACTAACAACACCTACTACTATATTTTTGTTATTGTAATTAACTCTGCATACAATGAAATGTCTCTTTTATACAATGAATACCTTTATCACATTATTCAATGAAAAGGAATGTATTTCATCTAATTTGTCTTTAACAACTATTTTTTCTGCTATATCCAGCAAATATTGCAGTCGCTGTCTTAACATTACCTCGTACTATAAATAGACAATAAAAGTACATTAACAAGCCATCAAACAGCAGTTTTAAATAAATTTATATGCTGTCATCTGGACTTTTTCTGAGCCACTTTCTTTAATATTCATTCCAAAACGATAGTAATGCTGCTTGCCACTTCTTAAGGTCAACGCGAACGTCCTTGCTCAAGCCAAATGCCCCTTTCGCGAGAGCAGAAACGATGACAGGCACTCCCTTGTCTTCTCTTTTTCTGTTCGTGTCACGCCAATCAAGAACAAGCTGGAAAATGTTTTTGTTAAATTACACATGAGAACAGACTTATATCTGAAAGCAATTTAAAGCACAGAGGAAACGGGTTATTAAAAACTACTGAAACTACTTCGACCATTTTGCTAAGTTCCCTAGTGATGTGTAAAAATGAAAGGTTATATATATATATATATATATATATATATATATATATATATATATATATATATATATATATATATACGTAACGTGATTATTCATTATACTAACATCGCAATTAATTTTATGAGTAAATGATACGTGTATATATAAAGTATTTCTAATTATCACACTTTGTATATTTCATTTATAAAGAAAATACAATAATCTCGGTTTGACTCATGTTTTGCCCGTATTGTGCACAAGCTTTTATCGCTTGGGCAGAAAATTGATCAAAATGAGAACTAAAATGGAGACGCACTTATTGTTGTATCAGGACGTATCGCTTTTATCTGTAAAACTGGTGTGTAAGTTAATATTAACTCTTTCCGCCACGACTTACCACTTATTAGCGAAATAAAAGCATACATTAGCATCGGCGCAGTCTGGGCCTACATTCCCTTTGTCAAAGCAAACATTCAAAATTAACACACACAAACACACACACACGCACACATACGCACACACTGTACACATACGAAATCCGCCATGTTGCTTCCTTTTGTTGATTATTGTTGTTGTTTTTGGACAAGTACTAAAATAATGTTCCATATACTAGTATAAGTGATACGGGTTCTGGAACAAAATATTTAGGGTCTAAACCTGACCCCTTACTACAAACAGATAAAGGTCCGAGAAACATGCGCCTGCCCTCACCACGGCCATGGAACTCCATTTGCAGCGGAAATACGTCTTCATCCAACCCCACTTGTATTATAGTCGATGCAGCCAATGATTATTTGAGTAGTCCGGTCAACTGGAGCAGGTTAAAGAAGGTCGAAAAGCAAACCACAAAAACAAAAAAGCACCACCAACTAAAAAAACCCCCATCTAAAACGGCTACGCTTTTCATAGCCAATTCCTCCAAGGCTGTCTTTGTGCCTGTTGTTCGAACAGTCGTCCCGACGGAGCTCGTTTCGACAGCTAGCGGTATCCAGTTCGATGTTCACCTGTGGTATTTCCACAGTTTTAACTCACGATGGCTCATCCGTGCAAAGCCGTTCTTTGGATCCGTGTCGGTCATACAGCTGTTTATTTAGCCCTGCGGACCTGCACGTCTCGCTTGATAAATCGAGACATTTTATAAACCTTTATGACAAGTCGCGGTAACCCACTGCATCAATGGTGCTGTACGCCGCTCCTAAGATTGTCCCGACTTCTTTAGAGTCTCTTGTGGTTGTATTGTTGAGGAAAAGTGGTATCCAAACTGAAAGTGCTTGACAGTGGTCAACGCTGCGGAAATTGTGATGAGAGTTCTCTGTACATTCCTGCTCCAGGTCAGCCACAAGCTTCGACAGTTTGTGCAGTTGAATGTGCAGAAAGGCAGCTGCCAACTCCAAGTAAAAACCGAGAGCAACATTGCAAATGCTTGTAGATGGCCTCAACCAAGCATTCTATCGTGCATAGCGCTTGGAATCTTCGGCTAGTGGCATTTTATTAAAGTCAGCTATTGAAAAGTTGCGTCCCATACGCTCCGGCCACAAGCAGTCTGCTGTCTACATCCTGTTATCTTTACGGGGCGGTGTGTAGGAACGACTGACATTTGATTCGTCTAGCACCTCATCCAGTAGTTCATCATCGTAGTTTTGCGTAATGGTACAAACCACGCCCACAGAGCTCTAAAATAAAAGCTTCTGACCGCAGCAGTGAGGATGATAAGAACCTCTAGCTGTAAGATTAGCAGTACTAAAACAGCAGAATTCTGTAAGCAGCTAGTAAATACTTACTTGGCTATTCTTTTGTAAAAGCAACGCATACCTTTTATTAAGAACAGGACACAGCTCCTTCCCTATTGTTCTCCGGCACCACGTGTCCTTTTCGGTAACATTGTACCACTCAGAAGGTTTGTTCGGCGAAAATCTTTAACGATCGACGTGTATGCTTACGTAAGTATGTACAATGACTCTGTTTTGCCTTGCAGTCATAGCCCAGCTAGACAGCTGCGTTTTACACAGTTTAACACACACACACACACACACACACACACACACACACACACACACACACACACACACACACACAGGCTTTACGCGTTGTATACACACATGACAGCTCTTTTTCCGTGGCATCGTCAATGACATGAAGAATAGACCTGGCTATAAGATTTCTAAAATCACGGCAGCCAATTCTGCATCCGGCCCACATACTTGTCAATGATGAATACGTGTGAGTCCTTCCAACTCCATCTTCACTTTTGGCATGTCTTGTTGCTCAAGATTATTTGGCAAATGACTACAACATTATGAAACAATTCGCAGTAACTACTCTCCAACAGGCAACAAATAAGCTGAGTTTTAACACCATTGGTGGCGCCTCAGACTTGTGCCAAATTATGCTTCCATTGCGATGAAGCTTGCGAGGTTTGTAACCAATGTTAAAATAGTACACTATCTATTTAATCACATCTTGGATGTTTATATGGGCGTCTTGCGTCACTTCCTGTGGCTTTAGCGGTCTTCTTTAAATCAACTGAGACTTTTTCTTTCTCGATATGCATTCCGCTTTCATGAAGGACGTCATCTTCAGCAGTATGAAAGTCCAGCTACATGGCACACTTAGAGTGTATTTATCTATGGCATCGCTAGTGGTCTTTGCCACTCTGTAGTTGTCATTAAAGGTTAGCTCGGTCAAAGCTTTCGAGATTTGGAAATTGTAAAATCGCTCATGTTACGATACATTCAGCGTCCGCGTTGTCACGGAATTGTATAAGTCCCTTTATTTATTAAATTCATGTACTCGGGTTTTGTTTGTTTATGTACAACGATACCCGAGGGTGATTTATGTATACTGTACAATATTTCAAATCAGTGAGTTCGGTTCATCCTATGCCGCACGTGCAAAGTGCTTTCGATAGGAGAAACCGAATTCTTCCAGCGCACAGACAATATAGACTACATCGTCTGTGTATAAATGCCTCACCGTAAGACGATATCTTCACATTACGGAACGTCTTGTCAGTAAGCAGTCTACTTAGGGACTTGCGCATCTTCAACTGTAGAGGTATGTAAGTTATTTATTAATTTCTTATGTTTATTATTTCTTATGTATATTTTAAGTTATAGCTATTGTACGTACTACCACGCTTATTTTTGTATGTTTTCAGTGTAGCTTTGGCTTGCGTAGTATAACGCAAATATTTTCTATTCTTGTTTGTGACTTAACAAGAGATTTATATTAGCAATATAAAGTTGCATTTTATTAAGAAACGTTTAGTACCACAGTAATCTTATCGGACACAGGTTCACTTCTGAACCAGTTTATTGTTTGTAACATTGTACCGATAATGTAATTTGTATAACTTACCGTATATAACGTCATTACGTGTTATCGTATATGCCCGTGTCATGCATAGTACACGGTGTTAGATGTATTTTCAGCTGATCAGAGTGATCCATACTGATTGTAGTCGACGTGGTACCAGCTGTAGAGCTAACCACAGAAGTTGACCATAGCAGCTGTAAAGCTGAACCATAGCAGCCGTAGAGCTGAGAGAACAGTGTTGCTGGTCGAATAGCAGGTGATTGGGCGTTGCTGACCGAATTGGTGGGCACTGATTGATTGACTGGCCAAGGAATTGAATGGTGGTCGGTGACTACCTATAATGATGCTTGTTTGATTGACAAGTGTGAGTGGTAGCCAAGTGTGATATTGACGGGATTGTTTTGTGTTACTCCATCATGTAATCTTTAGCCGTGGGCTAATTTTGGGGTTTGTTATACCCAGTGTTTTGGGAGTGTAAAGATATTTTTGTATGATATCTGTCCAATCAATTCATTTTACTATTTGAGTAAAATTCGTCAGTTTTCACTATTTGAGTGAATTCATCATTTTTTACTAATGGGTAAAACACGTCATTCTTTTCATCGTGTGAATTTCTGTGAATCGTTCACCTTTGTCCTTGTACTGTGTAAGGTCATTTATTTGTATTTATATTTGTTGCATTATTAAGTTCGTACGGATTATGTTAACTTGTCCAATATTTGGATCTTATACACGCACGTATTAATCAATACTCTTTTCTCATTCAAGCCATACATCAATAAACATTGTATTTGTATCATCATCAAAAGTGTTCTGTTATAAATCCGAAATTCAACCCGGTTATCTTGTTACACGCGTCATCCGGGTTCACAAAAAGAAACACTGAGCCATTCAGCTAGCGTTTGGTCATTATTTATGATGTTCCATCTAGTTTCGCTCTTGTCAAGCGTATGACACTTATAGGGAACAACTCTATTGCAGACAATGACCATGCTCGCCACATAGGGGCTGCCACCAATAACGCAAGATCTGGATCGCTCAGCATTTCATTCTTACATGATAGAGTGTATTTATCTGTGGCATCGCCAGTGGTCTTTACCACTCTGTAGTAGTCATTAAAGTTTAGCTGGTGACAAAATGTGCTGATAATCGTTCCCTTAAAAAATGGTTGTGTCTCGAAGAATTCAAAGTCGAGAGGCACATAAACATAACGTCGTAGGCGCGAGCGACTGCACGGCAAATCCCGCCGTTTGCGACAGAATGAGAGGTTTTGGCTCGTGCCCGGAGGGCTAGAATGTTTGCAGAGGCGATGCTCTAGTAAACATCATCCTCCCGCTCATACGTTGCTGGCATCTTCGGCAATAGCCACTGACTGGCGATGCACTTTCACTGTCCCCGCCTCGTGCTACCTCTGGAATAGATTTAGCTGTCTTTAGTTTTGATCTGGTTCCTTGTCGATGTTTGCAAATGAATTAGCCGTTAAATCAACTGCATATTGAATTTTCGTAGCTATATTTTAAATAAAATAAAACGATGGCATCAACAGGAAATCACTTTGAGGTAGACGACTTTGATAGCATGAACAGTGTTGACATAGCGAACGATAACATAATATGGCAGTACTTCCCAATCCAGTACGAAAACGCGAAGGTAATCGATATAGGAGTAGTCAGCATTGAAGCCTGCAAGGAAATGTGCTTGGATTGAAACAAAAGACTCAACTCAAAGAGACTGATTGATGGGTTTTACTCACCTACAGATAATAGGGACGACATAATCTCCAAATAAAGATTTATTGTTGTGCTGGCTTAGGATTCGTGATGACCAAATGAACCAATTTGTTCAAGAGGATGTGCAGTTGTGGAAAGATAAAATTCATTATATGCAGTCAGTATGTTAACGCACACAGAGGCCAAATCGACATCGCGGCCTATGCCACAAGTAAAAAGGGCACATCAGATAAGGCGGCGTCAGGGATTTAGGAGACCTCGACAACAGCAATGACTGGTCAGTAGATGGAAAACATTCTGCTGGGCTTTCCTCTGTTGGGGATGAGAGTGCTAAATAAAGCCTTACAAACCGAGCAGCGTTGGTTGGGATAACGTCGTTCTCCCAGTCCAGGCTGTTTTACTGTAATGGGCCTGAATTTGAGCCTAGAGTTTACTATGCCATATTTCCCACTGGAATCGGCTGCTGCAAAGGGACTTATTTAACCTAGGCCCTGTCGGTGATTCTCCGTTGCAAGTAGAGTTTTGGTGTTGCAGTCCTGGATGGTGACGTGTATTGACATTTTTATATGAAACACTATGCCAAGCAAACTAACAAATCTTGCAGGGGTGTAGCGAAGCACTTCGTGGTAGTGAATAACTCTTCCTCGGTGTTCTACTGGGTTATGAACGACATGTATTACGTCAGCCTGATATTGCTTCTGTGCGTCTAAAGCTACGCTGATTCCAGTAATTGATTTCAGTATCTGCGGCTGCCAGCCAAGGCTGGCCAACATTCAGTTGATAACATTAATCCGATCATCTTCTGGCCAGCTAAACCCCTATGACTTGTCAAGAATACAAATAGACTAACAGGTGTAGACTTCAAAGCTTTCCTTTGCGTCAACATCATCAAGGGACAATTTCCTCAAGTGTATGACTGCCTGCTGTCAAATTATAATGAAGTTTGTTGATAAGTTTTCTCGATCCAGCCTCTTTGGGGAGAACACCTAAACTGGATGCATATCTGCTTGTAAACCCGATGATCGTATGGTTTTCTAGAGCTATTCCATGCAGTTTCTTGTGTAAGCGCGCACTTGAGTTCTGCACAGTTTCCTCATCTGTTAGCAGAAAATATAAAGAGGGTTAGTAGTTCGTTGGTGCTGGTATTGTTGCTATGGTTATCGTAGACAGAAACACCACCGGAAATCATTCACACCAAAGTTAAGCCTTTCTATCTCACAACTAAACATATAATGGAATAGAGGCCATTGATATAAGGCTGTCGTCGCTAATTTCATCAAATTAGACTTAATCGGCGTGAGTTCGGTGGCTAAACCAAATTTGGATTTAGATCCTTCATTAAAATTAAAAATCGAAGCACTTAGATTCTCAGGTTTCAGCATTTCCCGTCCGAACGTCCGTGACAAGATCTGGAATTCCAATGACGGGTATGAATCTAGTGTTATCGTTTGTCCCGACTGCGAGGGTTGATAGAAACTGTACACTCAGTAAATCAGCGAACTCGTACATCAGTTTCAGGAAGAACGAGATAGAGGGGTTCCGTACTACTAAAAGTACAATTGGGCTGCTGACGGCATTAACAATATCCTTTTCTCTCTCGCCTCGGTATGGAGGGATGTGTTGTAAGCCGAGCTTCTACCATTAATGCCACCCCTGTCGTCGTGGGGCTTGATGCAGCCGCTCTTGCCTGCGGACTGGCTGAGATTGTGTATAATTTTATTAGCCGACGAGATGCAAATGTTAGCAGAAGCCAAACTGAACAGCATATCAGATTACACCTTTAGGCCTTAAAAGATAGAAACAATTCCGATGAAGAGCTCTGGCTTATCATGGACGAAATTGAAATATATCGCCGGATGGAAGCCCAAACTCACTTTGGGTCCACAAAGCGCGCTTTGCTGTTTCAATCGATGAAGGGAGAAACAACACAATACTCTGACTAGGACGCGATGAGACCTGAACCGCTTTCATAAAAGATGACTATATATTCAGTAGAATTTCTGCCCTTTAACAAAGCACCACCTCCTAGTTACCATCTTATGAATTTTGATAAATTTCTATCTCAGTCCTTAAACTTGCAAGTCTATGTTTATTAATCGGACATCCTTTTACCAGAAATGTCGGGGACGACAAGTATAAACTATTCTTACTAGCCACCCCCCCTTATTGATTAAATCATACAGTTGTGACAGAAAGTTACGAGTGGGACAGAAATGCACGAGCATTTTCGTCTAAATGTACGATAAACACAAAATGTAAGTGCAGTTAAATGCCGCCTTTTTGACTACTTATGGGTATGCATACCTTTTATTCCTTAATTGCTTGTATAAAGAACAGAGTTACTTTTTAGTCGTAAGTAGGGTAGTGAGATAATGTATAATGTTTTAAATGCCGCTCTGTATACGACGGAATCAATATGATCTAGTGCTAATTCAAAAAGAGGGAAGTCAATATTTCCTAATATATGAGAATTAGGATGTTGGGTCCTCTGACATATCTACCTCCTCTGGAGTAGTTGGTACGACTGCCAGGCTAGCAATAGCAAATATCGGTCACAAGAGTGTACATGCTCGAGGCAACCATAAAGAAAAACTGCGAATGTAAATTATTATGTATATATTATTATACAGCGTTTTCTTCAGAAAGGCGAAACAGGTAATCCATTTGCATTCACACACCGTTTTTAACGCTGCCCTATCAGAAAACACTAAAATCACAACAAAAGCAAAGTCCTTTCCCACCATTATTGCATCTGTCCTTCAAAAAAAAAAATGCACTATGCTTATAAACAAGTGCAACAGTAAAAGAATGACGAAAAAGTACCATCCTCAGCTTAATTCAGGAAACTTGCACGAATTGGAAGCGCTTGCAGAAAAAATTGAAATTACCGGCCGAGGAAGTTAACGCGAGTTGCTTAAAGCAATCATAGATCTAGATAATGTCAGCTTTGCAAATGTGACCTAATATAGAAAATAATATCACCCTGGATTGCGGAGTGGGTACACGCTCCCTTCCAACTGGGGTGAGACTGCATTTTGGGCATCTTCTCAACTCTACGCAAGCCCTGCCCCAACTGCTGTTCCTATTCCTCTTTTTTTAATTAAATTCTATCATACATAATCGCAAGAATTCGTCTATTATTTGCCTTCAGGACAGTAATGCACTCCGCTTCATTGGGCGAGTTTGAACGAAATCCTCTCTACAGTGCTTACATAGTGAGCATCTTGCCTTAAGGCCTATTTCACATTATGTCCGTGCACACGTTCCACCCATAATTTTATAATAAAGGCTTGTGCCAGGCTTCATAAATCCATTGTACAATTTCTAAATTGGAAAAGGCTACATTCCTGCTGGAAAAGGTGTCATTGGTTACAGCGGGTGGTGGTAGTAGTGGTCGTGCGCTTGTTTCTCAGTTCTTTTTCTCTTTGTGCTTTGGTGGAGTTTAATTGGGGGGGGGGGGCGGGGGATTAACCGCTAGGTGTAATGACAGAACAAAAGGAAATAGTTCAAAGTTTAGTTTCACAATGTTGCACCATCTATGGTGACAAAGTAGTGGTTCTTGATTAAAGTATTTCCGTGTTATTTGCGATGTATATAAAGCTGGTATGTACCTTTAGATTAGCACTGTGCTGTCAGCTTGTTATGTATCTGTAATAAAATGAGAATAAACCTGATCCCTAGAAAACCAGTGCAAATGAAAGACCACAATTTACGTGTGTGTTTGTGCGTTTGTACAACTAATTAGCCAGTGCATTCACAAAAAACGAAAATAAGTATTAGGTACTACCCAATCCTATTGCAAATCTCTTTTTTCTTTAAAAAAAAACTATTTGTTTGATTCTATGAGTAAACGAACTGATTGGGTGAGTAAGAGCAACCAAATTAGGAACCAAACTTTTCTATAAGTGAAATCGTCATTTTATCTTCTGCAATATCATCGAGTATCCCAAAATATGTTTTTCAATAAAGGGAAAAGTGAACCAGTTAATAATAGGAACAAGTTGTCGTCCTAATGCAACTTTACCAAGGTGAGTTTGTCCAAGAGATCTTCTTGTGTGGTAAGGAACTTTTCTACCTCCGAGAAGGAGATCCCCATTAGAATTATCACTGGAAACCAATCATGCTTTAGCTTCGCTACCAGATTCGTCATGTAGCTGTCATTCAGGAAGTCTGCAATAATTCAAGATGTACGTAGAAAAACACTATCTTCATAGATATACTGTGGCATTTTCAACTTGACCTAATATGAGCTATTAAGGTGTGAAAAAGTACCAGGTCTGCTGAATTACCAAATATAAAACTGAATGACATCTAGGAAAAAAGCTGATATAATCTATATAACAATGTCTAATTTAATGCTAATCTTTCTGATTCAGAATACTCTTATTATGACAAAGCACACATTACTCAACTCAATGAACAGTTAGTGAATGATGATATATTTTGCAAATACTTACTATCTTTGCTTGGTGGTGCCTCTTCTCTTCTTTCATGATCTATTTGTCGAAAGATGCCATCATAATTATTGAAGAACAAATTCAAGCGCTTCAAAATTATCAAAGAAATTAATGCTGCACTGCGAATATGAATTTTCTTGAAAAAAAAAATCTATTTTCTTGTTTTGAAATAAGATCAATTTTTTCGGGAATCGTACTACTGTTCTGCAATAAGAAAATCAGTTGCTTGTTCGCAACAAAATATATAAGATGATAAGCATATTGGCCACAACATTTGGCGTATAGAAAATATTAGTCGTATTTCTAATATACAATGGGGTATAGAAAATATTAGTCATATTTCTAATATACAATGGGGTATGTGCCCGTACACTAGTTTATCTAGAAAAAGACCATATTCCAAGACAGTCAGCATGCTATCCAAGGCTAAACGTTATAAAAATAGTTGAAACAGGACAAAATGACTGAGGGAATCAAAATTCAAAATTTCTAGAAATTTTCTAGTAATTACTTTCCATGAGAATGTGAAAAGCATGCAGAGAAAAACAATAGTTTACAGAAATTAGAAAACTATGAGTCACTCATCAACTATTAATATGTCCGGTTTTTAACACTGGATTTGATTGGCATTCAATGCAAATCAATAAATGATATGTTATATGGTGTCGAGACATTAGGGGTAAAGCGTCCTAGCCTCAGACAAAACAAAATGTCTGTATTTGAACTAACACTTTCTTTTTTTGAGCCGGTTAAACTAACCAAACTGAATCACCTCTTCGCAACAAACTGATAGTATCTGTTTAAGAAATGTTAACGAACTCAAAAAAGATTTTGGGTTTTCCAGACTTATCTCAGATTAATTATACTGAAACAATGTATCAAAATTTTACCTCACTAAACGTGAGTATACAGGGTCTTACTATACATACAATACTCTTGTATACTTGTATAAATAAGTGAGTCATGAGATTGAATTCTCAATTTAAATATATTCTAGCACTCCAATATATGGATTGCAAGTGATTTATTTCAAGAAGATCTTATACATATACCAGTGGTACTGTTGGTTTGAACTGGCAGAATCCTCTCCAGTTTGAACTCGAAGCTCGACAGCAGCTTCTCTTCATCAGGGTCTTGATCCCCTCGGGCACTGACAGGTTGTGATGGGAGCTGAGTAATCTCCAGTCCCCCATTAGCGAAAGGTCTGTCCTCATTAATTTTAATCTTGAATTGCTGAAAGTTGTCTCTTTTGGGATGAAACTCCAATTTCACATCTTCTGTTATTCCTACAACTTTTATAAATTCGTTCAGTTTTACTCGATACTTTTGTTTAGATAAGGCTGCAATGCTATCTTTCGATTTCGCCTCCTGTTTTTCATAACCCTTAGTCTCCCAGTGCTTCTGTCTTTCCTCTGCTTTGTCCTTGTGACAGCATTCAACTGCCAGCTTCCACGTATTTGTCTCCCCTATTCGTTTCATCAGCATGAGAAAGATCACACAATGTTCATTCCGCCTCGATTTTCTGTAGAGATAACTGACCTGTCGCTTTAAGTCGTTTGCATCTCTCTTGTGGGAATAAGACTCGATACCAACTTTCCTAATAATCAGAGTGAATCACCAGTAAATATACCTTCATGACTAAATGGGTAATGATTTAATATTGAATTTAGTAAACAAATTGAATAATGTCAAGCTTTTGCGGGCCTGGGCTCGCAAAAGCTAAACATTAGTCAAGGAGTTTCATAAATTTTTAATATATAAAAAAATTAATCATTTGAGATTATGTTTATCACATAGATTTTATTGTAATGGAAATAGATAGAAAGAAGAAGAAATAATTTTTTTTTCATTCTGAATCAAGTAGTGAACCTTTAATTTGTTGCGTTTAGAATAATAGTTGTAAACTATTGTCAATTTTTTTGCAGTTTTATAACCAATAAAATTTAAAAACAGATTTTCGTTTTACAAGTTATAATTAAAAGAGTAATTTTCCTTCAGAATGAATGGAACAACTGACTCAGAGAACATCGTTTCTCAACACAGAAAGTATATGGAAGTCGGGTATGATGTCATATGGTTTGATTCATTGAGGTTAGACGATTAATGTAACGATGTTGATACCTCAGGCATGCCACTTTCAGTACAGGAAGTTATTGGATATTCATGTAAAAGGATGATTAATGGATGAAAAAATTAAATATTTACTGTAATGTATTTGTGACCTGATATTTGCATTAGTTGATTTGGAACAGGAGACAGTGAGAATTGCATCACAAAAGATACGTTGTTAGATCGTTTGAGCTATTTTACCGAGTAAAAATACTGTGGTTTGATAGGTCTAATGTTCTGTCAGTTGAGAGACAGGTGTATGTCTACATTCTTCTGTGAACAGAGGTTTAGTTTATTCTCTCCTAAAAGTTAACATTTAAACCACTCTTTTACATAAGGCAAATTTCTTGTTACTGGATTACCGCCGACCCCTCCCCCATGCACGCTATCAATGGACGAATACCGTTAATTGTATTTGTTGTTGTTGTTAGGGTTTTAACGCCATTTTTCAGCGCATATTAATACATGGCATAACGAGCCCCGGTCGGGTAAATTCGCCATATTCAGAAAGACGTGACCTTTTTTTTCTCAGTTCTCTTTGGTCAGTCGTTTCAAAAAATGGCCGCCAAAAGATTCATAGTGTTAGTAAAAAGAAAAGGTTCCGTAAGGCGGGGTAAAGAAAATTTTCCCACGATCGCAGCCAATCAATAATGAGAATATTGCACAAAAATTTCAAGGGCTTATTTAGACCAATCAGAATCACAAAGTGATATGTTAACGTATGGTAATATAAAAAATATTAAACTGCACACGTTATGTGTAAAGTTACATACTATGTGATATATATATATATATATATATATATATATATATATATATATATATATATATATATATATATATATATATATGTTTGTGCAGGCAAGGGGATGACATCATTACTTGTATGACATTATTACTTGTATTAAATATTAATTCTGCCTAGGGTAGTATTATCAAGCGTTCTTCTACAAAATCCATGAATAGCACTTACCGTTTTGTTTGGTGTAATTCTCTATAATTTATACTATATACCCTGATTTTTGTCGTAGGAATCCAGAATGAGAGTGTTATTAGTTGAAAATTAGTTACTAGTTCGACATGTGACTTTGTAGCATAATTTTTTGATGGTATATGCTTAATGGTTATGGAATATGGAGTGGTGCATGTGTTTGCTGAACTGGGTAATTCTCTAACCTGTATGATATTATTGTTTGTATTATATATATATATATATATATATATATATATATATATATATATATATATATATATATATATTTGCAAAAGTGCTGGTTAAATAAGTATGATAGGATTATCAAATCATGACATGCTTGAAATAAAATGGCTAGTCGTAAAATAGTAAAAATGTAATCTTCAAATAAACTTTCCGGTATACGTAATAAATATACATATATGTTTTGTAAAATACATTTGCTTCACTCATTTAAAACGTGACAAGAAATCACTACGATGAGAAACTAGCTGAGTGTGATCAAGAAAAACGATGTTTTAGAAAGGTTTTATAGAAATGAACCAAGAAAACTTACAGAGACGAATATTTCGTAAACCTGTAGTATAAACTTTTGCCCTAGATTACATCTCATTACGAACTGAGACTCTGAGATAATAAGTAATGGGATATAATGATCATGAGGAGGATGAAACGTTATACTCTTTCACACATTTGTTGGAATGCAAAATTGAAGGTACTAGAGAACAGTTTAGTTACTAGAGGGGACCAAGTATCACCTTAGTTACTATTAAATCTCGACCAACCAGTTGTGTATTTAGTGTACATATTAACTATAAAAATGTTATTATACAAAAGCAAGGAAACATACACAGAGAAGGAAGTCACATCAAAAACAACCATGCTGTTGACAACATTCACTTCCAGATCCAAAACAGACCAGCTTGCTTCGTCTTGTTCTTCTTCTTCATCGTCCTTGTCCATGCTGAGAATCACTACGCTTCCTACCCCGTTATAGTTGTTGGGAAGTGGAACCTTGAAGTTGATGGACTTGGTTGGCTTTCCGCCCTCAGTATTGATGGAGTAGAAGGAAGTAGCCGAGATTATGTCCTTGATATCTTCAGTCCCTATTTCTGACATATCCGGTGGCTCGGTTATCTGTGTATAGTATTCAACGTGTCAAATAACATACCCAAGGGAATGAACCCTCACCATATGGACCAAACAACATGACCGTAACATCTTTGAGTAAATAAGTGTGCCGACATACAGTTACACTGCTGTTTACAATTTATATAATAGATGCTTCTGTTTTTTTCTTCATCGTGTAAACTAATTACTTCCAAAACCGTTTGGTAGGCGCTGACGATAAAGTCACATGATGCTGATGATCGAAATAATGTCGTTATAGAATCCAACTAAAGGAAAATCAATAAAGGGACAATAATAGATGCATAAAAATAGTTTAAATGAAATAAAATCTCAATGTATGCCAAATGGTGCAGCTTAAAGGTTATATAAAGCTTGGAATTACAACGAGAGATAAATTGGACGAAGGTATAAAATGTAAAATGAAGGATATTTGTACATCATATTTCCACATTTACGTATTGGTATTAGGTGTGGACTGAAACCAAATGTTCCATTTTTATATACTTTTTTTTAATTTGATTTTTATTGGTCTTCATTTTTCAGTGTCAGAGAACAGCAGCCAGATGATTGATCGAAGTTAAATATTTGTAACAGACACATCATTTCTTGTTAGGAATTCTTAGTTGATGCCTTTCAAGAGACTGTATCATGTTTAAGAAAGTTTTCTTTTTAAATGATTTTGTCCCTGAATAGCCTAATGTTTCCCATTAGTTAAACAAATCTGTTCTTGGTCATAATTTCAAAAGAAAACGACGATGTATGCCTTCACTGGAATTTGGGTCAGATTTTACAAACAAGTTGAAATGTCCCTATTTAATACGTTTTTTCGACAAATGTATTGACTTTAGGAGTCGCGGCATGGTGTGCATACAAATGCTGGCTGTATTGCATATGAACAAAAATGTGTGTTGGGTGCCATTACGGAATATAGCGTTCCACATCTTGCACGATTTAAGACAGCGATTTATGTTCACCTATTGAAGCACAGATCAAGTGCAGGTAATGAGGGAAGAGAAAGAGAATGGAGGGGGGTGAGGGTTGTTGTTTACTATCTGTTTCCAGGTCGTGAGCGTGAATACGTCCGGAGTATATATAGTGCTATTTTTCTTTATTTATTCTAAATTTCTAGAAAGTAATTCGTGTGACACGTAACTTATTGATTTTGAGTAGAACATAGTCCCTTTCAAGTTAGACATTTTGTAACTAAATAGACAGATTCACTGTGGATTGGGCGTATTCAGATTTGTCGTCGGGATATCATGAGATAAAATCATCATATTGTTCATGAACACTGTATTAGATTTTCCAACCAAAGTTTTGTCTCATTCTGTGTGTGACAATCTAATACAACATTGTACTTGTTGATACATGAATCATATTTGTTGATGAATTCATACATTATTAGAATATTTTGATAAATCCATACATTGATCAATTTGTTGATAAATCCATACATGAGAATGCAGTGATCGTATCCACGGAAGAAAAGTACGTTATTATATCAGTTGATAAAATTGGACTGCATGGGTTGGCAGGCTAGGTGTGTCGGTTGTTTAGTTTATATATTTATGTTAGTCTGATGTGAGGTTGCTATTCTAATTTGGCCAAAAGTATGCGTTTGTATGCGCATGCTTTTGCTGGTATGTCTTCCATAGATCCAATCCCACTCGGTTTCACCCTGTTACATTAGGCATCGGCTATATGGTTGTACTCTATATTTCCCACATAGAGATTTTTTAAGACATGGTGCATTGCATATATTCTAATGTGATTCGTGGACGTTTAATTATTGCTTTACTGATCCCAATGTGATATTGCCAATTTTATTTAATAATATGCAAATGCGTTTTAATGCCAGACCATAATGAAAACTTTTTTTTTTAACTGAATATGTTACCATCGACAAATACAGGATATTATTATTATTATTATTATTATTATTATTATTATTATTTACAACTATATGATCTTAAACTAAGTAACAGAAAGAAGCAAAACCAGCAAGTCTAAAATAAAAAACTAACGAACAATTTGATATCATAAGTAATGAAAAGAAAATTTGAAAGGAACTTATCATTATTATTATTATTGCCTTATTATTATTGTCATTAGCATTTGTTAACAACATCATTTACACATGGACGTGCACACAGAGGCTTTGCGCATTTTATGTTCATCCTTTCAACAATAAGAGAAATATAATATCCACCCTACCCCATTAGACTTATGGCCTTAAACTATACTTGATCGTACATACTGAAATGCATTCACTTTAAACATAGTTCACAAATAAGGCACAGAATATAAAATTCCTGTTCAGTTATGACATGATTTTATATTAAAACTTATTACTTTACAGGAGTATGAAAACCATAATTGCTTTTGTTTAGATTTCTAAATCGACAGAGAATAGAAAAATCTTTTGATTCCTCCAAGGAATAACGTTTCATTAATTTTGTAAGCAATGTATTTCTCTGCATGCTAAAGTCCTCTGGTTTGAAACGATGCAGAGTTTGGAAGAACAATGGTCCATGTCCTTTTCGTAATATAAGTAATATTTGAAAAGGAATATTTCATTCAAGTGTTTCTAAAAACTTTGCATACTTCAAACGGTCAGTGGAGAATTGATAATGCAGACAATAATAAAATAAGTTTTTCAATAAAATACAATTATGCTCTAATGTGAAAACGTACTTCCATTGTGAGTTTGGTCGGTTCCTCGAAAGCATTCTCTGGTACTGATATCTCTACACGCTCATCTACCGTGGAGCGGATCGTAGTTGCCTCCGTTCCAATTTCAAAAGTTTCCCTCTTTGGTCTGCTAACTGCTACAAATGCGCTGAACGTTTTGAGATCAGCTTTGAACTTGCATGTCCATTCCTGAAATAAAATCAGAAAACTTATTACGACAATCGACTGTATAGTTAAGATGTTGCTTTATATTGCTGACTTGTGGTATATCTGTTAAAGTATGTACTAAGACAATTACTAATAATGACGCAAGTATCATCAAGCATCAATCATAACACTACACCTTTTTTATTATATGTAAATTATCAACTCATAAACAACTGTAAGTAAACATTTGGCATGATAATGAACCGGTTCATTTGCATATGAATCTTCGCCTTTGGGTCCATGCCTATAATTTGTTGTACCTTTACCGTCATGTTCTCCTCGACATCCTTGACAACGAACTCGTTGCCTGCGTTAGTTTTGATGACCAGTTCCTCCTTCTGTTCTGGTCCACTGAAGAGGGGCACCGACAGGATTGACGGGATACTGTCCATGTTACGACTAATACGATATACAAAGACATCGCTCATAACCTCCTCTTTCTCCTGGAAACCAAAGTCAATGTCGTTGTTCTCTGTCGGGATTCGTCTACATAACATGCTGAAATGGTACCCTATTCCAGTTTTAATGTATTCCACAACAAGTCCACTAGTTTTGAATGTTGTCTTCGATCCTTCGTAGATTTCGTTTGTTTCCGCGAGTACTGTCCTAAAAACAAATAGAATGTAAACTGGTGCCCAAAACGAAGAGAACGAAGTTAATTTAGCTATTAAAGGTTTCAAGGGTGTGTGTGTGTGTGTGTGTGTGTGTGTGTGTGTGTGTGTGTGTGTAAATATGCGTCATGCTGGAATTTACAATGGGTTAGAGGTTTTGTATCGGATCAGATGATCTGAAAAGTGTACAATATAATAAACATTCCTATTACATGCAGAGACTAGATACCTTACAGAAAAGATAAGCTATAGTTATTGTGAATATCAAGTATATTTAAAAATCTCCATCATCTGTTTTCAACTTTCTTAGATGGATGCCAACTAGGGATATTGCAATATTTCTATACTTGAAAATACTTGAAAAGCTGTTATTCTGTTCAAGGTCATAAACAAGTTAGTGCCAGAATATCTTAGTGTGTTAAGTTTGTACGGAACAATAGCACAAAGTACATGGTTGAGTAAAAATCACACACACACACACGCACACACACACACACACACATATGTATATATATATATATATATATATATATATATATATATATATATATATATATATATATATATATATATATATATATATATATATATATATAAAACTAACACATTACGACATAGTATTGTAACAGTTCAAGATCGAGTGTTGAAACAGTGCGGACAGATTATTTTAAAAATCCTTTGCAAACGTCGGTACACTTTTATGGAATCGTTTGCAGCATATATATTAAAAAAGCACCTAACACTAAGCTTTCAAGAAATGATACCTAAAAAAATATTTCTGCCAGCGATACAAATTTTATGACCACTTAGCATTTTCATTGCTAGCTGTGATGTATCTATGTGATAATAATAATAATAATAATAATAATAATAATAATAATAATAATAATATTATTATTATTATTATTATTATTATTATTATTATTATTAAATCAACACATTAATAGGCGTTAAAGCATTTTCTTGAAGGCCTACAAATCAACTGCGAATCAATGGAATAATAAAGATTGATCTTACATGTCGTCGTCGTCATCGTTTGTTGCATGCTGAAGACTGCTCAAGGTCATTCGCATTTCCTCACTTCGACATAAGTCTGAAGGTGTCTTTCCATCCTAAGATGTGACAAGAAGTGTTATTTTAATAGAAAAAAGATGTTTCGATATTGTAGCTTAAAGTTAAAATTCTTCTGTCTTTTTCCATATTAAAAATATCTTTTCTATAAAACTGTTTTGATAACTGACAGCCACATCTTTTCTAGTGCAGCAGGTAGATGTCGATCTTAGAATTAAAGTTAAGATACTTTTCTGTCAAAGAATATGTACGTATTACTCTCTCTCTCTCTCTCTCTCTCTCTCTCTCTCTCTCAGTTGCAAACGTAGTTATAAAAATTAGTAGGAACACTTCAATTGTCCCAGCATTGTTTGTTTGACGTATTAACCGATCCCAGAATGTTGTAACATATACACCAGAAGATTCTCAAGATTGTACCTAATATTTTAGTAATTATTTTTTACTCCCCAGTGATTTGTTGATACCTGACACATATGGAGACCATAACTGTCATATCCTTTTAGCTTAATACATGGTTGAGTGAGACTTACGCTATCCTTCACCGTCTGGCTTGCTCCAGCATAGACGAGGTATTCCGCGGCCTTGACCTTGTTGCTGTACACTGCATAATGAAGCGCTGTCTTCCCCTTTTGCTGCAAACATAAGCATTGTCACAACCTTGTGTGCACAAAAATATCTGTGTGTTATATATGAACATAAATATAGACTGACGTTTGTTGTTGTGTACAGCGTTGCATATGGGGTATGGTTTCAATCGTGGCACTTGCGAAATAACAAATTTTGTTCGCTTTTGTACAGCACCTGCAAAGTATTGGCAGCAGGGAATCGCTTACTCTATCTTCACTGATCGCGGGATATATATATATATATATATATATATATATATATATATATATATATATATATATATATGCAATAAACTGACAAAGAACAGTACAATTTAGTCAAGGCCACGACAAAATTATTTATTTGATCTCATTTTATTGCCCCCTCTAATTCAGGTGGACCCACAGGTAATAATGTGAAAATTAATAACGTTTCATTTGGGACATGAATATCCATATGTAGAAACTTGTTACATTGTCAGAAAATGAAGAAAATCACTGCATATATAACTTTGAATATTTTCTTCAAGATGTTTTGCTCCTTACAAGCGGTGTAAGATGTACGTCTGTATGAGTTTTCATCGTCGTCGCCGTCGTTACTAATATTAATGATGATGATGATATATTAATGATGATGATGATGATTGGTCTCTGATTGATAAAAATGAAGAATTGTGGCTGAAAACAGGCGATATTATTTGAGTCTTCAAATAATTAAAATATAGAAAGGTAGAAGGAATTTAGGACCCCTACTTTGCTTGCCTTAACCTGTACAGAATCATGATTTAAAAATTGCCAAACTGATGTTACAACCTGTTCTATCTACTATGTGTACTGCATTGATTCGGGAAAAAACATGTCTGTGGTCTTTTACTTAAGATGGTAGAATAACAGGATACAAAGATTGTACAATGTTTCATGAAATCCTGCTACACTTTAGTTTTGATAAGGCTGATGTTAATCTCCTGCATTTCCCTTACCATTATTATTATTATCCATAAACGAAAAAGAATAAACATACTTTATCAGTGAGGTCCACCTTGGCGCCGTTCTCCACCAGTAATTTCAATATCGCCACGTAGCCTTGTTTGACAGCATAATGAATAGGTGCTTGTCCTGTCTGGAATATAATTTGTAAATAATGAAGTTAAGTTAGCTTGGAAGTCTAAACAAATACAATTTACATGAATCGTAACTTTCATTATATATAGTATGTACTCCCCATTGAATTCGTAATAATGAAACAAGTCCAGGTGTTCTCCCAACCTTACCTCTAAAACACATGTCTACTTCATATGCTAAGGCACTTGCAAAACCTTGTTATATCTCATATTCAAACTGTATAATGAAGTGACTAAAAATGTGATGGCATGTTTGTTATGATACATGATAGCATTATTAATGAAGTTTTCCTGTATACCTGCGTTTTATATTCTTATGGGAACAATGTTAATTTGATATAAAAAAAATATCTGACACCACTAACATTGGTTCTAACGTGCTAACCAGAGATTGAAAGGAATGTTTTGGTATTCATGAAGTTTGTTTGATCGCACCATCCAGTGTTCTTTCGGGGCTTAGCCTGCTATCTGTTCTTTTAGACGTAACATGTATCATTATTCTGCATGGTCAGATCAGAGTCGGGACGTGCCTTTTACTATGCAACTGAGGTGGGTTCAGAGGTGAATTCCACCTCCTTGTTGTAGAACCAGTCCCTCAGTGCTTTCATGCCTGGTGATGCAGTCAACGACATGGCATTTTAACGTCTTAGTGCAATGAATAAACGCTGGCTTCGAGTTGATATTGGCACCTTAGAGTGGTTCCAACTGTCAATTTCTATTTGACACTTAGCAACATTATATTTCAGTGTTTACGAAGGTTGGTTAACATCGTTTTCACGCAGATATGCATCAATAGGTGGAACAGAATCACAATCAATGCTGGCATCACCGGTTATCCGATCTAACACACAGCCAGCATTTCCGCAACCTCATCACCGTGGTCAGAATCCATTATTTATATTTGTTCGTCTTTATTAATTACAAACGAGCCGGCAACCAAATTCGTTCTAAATGAGATGTCATCATAACCTGACCTAAAGGGAGAATTTCTATGGTATGACGTTTTGGCTTCAGCATTAGGATCTTCCAATGAGTGTCTTTGTTCCACTAATTGAATAGGAGTAGACCACAATGTGGTAGTAGACGCGTACAAAATAATGAAATAATATCCAGATCTATTAGCAGCAAATCTAAAGTCATCAGGTTGTCACACCTTCAACAATCTTTACATATTTATGTACTAATTTAGCGCTGCTAGCCACGACGCTGGTATCAGTGAATTTGATACAACATATTGCTTCGTTGAAACATCATGCAATGCTTTAGCAACAAGATGACCGCATATTGTCCCATCCAAATGAGTCTGTAACGGCAAAATTCAGTAAAACAGCGTTTGTCGTTCACCTCCTCGGGTAAAATAATCAACATCTTCAAGCGGTGGTGCTAGCCAATCGTTCGTTGGCATCCGTTAGTCTCGAGAGACGATGGAAATGCGCCCATGAGAGGTATCCCGGTTGGTAGTTGTGCAGCGTCTTCTGTGGCTATGGAGCCCCACACGGGAGTGGCAATCCTTGCTGAAGTTGCTGCACTTGAAGGTTAAGTCTGGCTGGTGTGGGTTGGATCTGCTTCCTCTTCCTCTGAGATCGTTTTTCATCAGCGAGCAGACGTAGCTTGTCCTCGCCGGCTTTCAGACCAGTGATCAGAGCATGTCGCCAGCTGGTCTTGTCTAGAGCAAGCTCTTCCCAGGTGTTGACATCGATCTCAAGGGCTTTCATGTCGTGCTTGCAGACATCCTTGAAGCGGAGATGTGGCCGTCCGATCGATCTTCTGCCAGAGGCAATCTTAGAATAAAGAAGGTCTTTGGGGATCCGTCCGTCATCCATCCGACGTACATGGCCCAGCCATCTGATGCGACGTTGGCGGAGGAGTGTGACCATGCTGGGAATCTTGGCACGTTCAAGCACCTCGATGTTTGTCACTCGATCGCTCCAGGTGATCCCGAGTATGCGTCGGAGGCATCGCATGTGAAAGGCGCTCAGTCTTTTCTCCTGTGAGGCGTACAGGGTCCAGGTTTCGCTGGCGTACAGGAGAGTGCTTAGCACACAGGCACGGTACACGGAGATCTTAGTGTTCAGGATCAGCATGCTGTTGTTCCACACTCTCTGCGACAACCTAGAGAGAGTTGTTGACGCCTTTCCAATCCGCTTGCTGAGCTCGGCGTCGAGTGAGAGGTTGTTGGTGATGGTAGAGCCGAGGTACGTGAACTGACTGACTACTTCTAGTTTGTAATTGTTGATGATGATGCTGGGAGGATCAGCGTCCTGAGCCATCACGTTGGTTTTCTTTAGGCTGATGGTCAACCCGAATTTATCGCATGCTTTAGCAAAGCGGTCCATCAGGCGTTGTAGTTCAGCTTCTGTGTGAGTGGCTAGAGCAACATCATCTGCAAAGAGCATGTCCGGAATGGTTGCTTCTCTTACTTTGCTCTTTGCTTTCAGTCGTGCCAGGTTGAACAGTCTGCCGTCTGATCGCGTTGTGCAGGTAGATCCCTTCTGTGGACGTCCCGAAGGCGTACTTAAGCAGGACAGCGAAGAAGATGCCGAAGAGCGTGGGAGCAAGGACACAGCCTTGTTTCACTCCACTGTGGACGTTGAATGGGTCGGACGATGAGCCATCATACTGCACCGTGCCTTTCATGTCGTCATGGAAGGACTGGACCATGCCTAGCAGCTTTGGAGGGCATCCAATCTTCTTCAGGATTTTGAAGAGTCCGTCTCTGCTGACCGGATCGAATGCCTTGGTGAGGTCTATAAAGACCAGGAAGAGGGGTCTGTGTTGTTCTCTGCACTTCTCCTGCAGTTGCCTGATGGAGAAGATCATGTCGATTGTGAACCTCTCTACGCGGAACCCGCACTGAGACTCTGGATACACTCTGTCAGCAAGCGTCTGCAGTCTGTTCAGGATGACTCGTGCGATGACTTTACCCACGATGCTGAGAAGTGATATGCCCCTATAGTTGTTGCAGTCGCTTATGTCGCCCTTGTTCTTGTACAGGGTTACGATGTTGGTGTCTCTCATGTCTTGAGGTACTGCACCTTCATCCCAGCACTGGCAGAGGAGGTCGTACAGGTGTGTGAACAGCAAGCTGCCGCCGCACTTGATGACTTCTGCTGAAATGCCATCCTTCCCTGGGGCTTTACCTGAGGTCAGTTTCTCTAAGGCCATCTTTAGTTCTGCCGCAGTAGTTTCCTCATCCAGTTCGGTCATACAAGGGAGGTTTTCAATGGCGCTGAGGGCATCATTGGTCACGTGGTTCTCTTTGGAGTACTGTTAAGAGTAGTACTATACCCAGCGCTCCATCTTCTTGCCCTTGTCGTGGATGGTATCGCCTGCAGAAGACTTCAGTGCTATCACTTTCTTCGTGGGACCCATTGCTTTCTTTATGCCATCGTACATGCCTCTGATGTTTCCGATATCTACTGCTGACTGGATGCTCTGACAGAGCTGAGCCAGTATTCATTGGCGCACTGCCGTGCTAGCCTCTGCACTTTGCTTCTGGTAGACCTGTATGCCTGTAATGTCCTCTGGCAGGGGGAACGCTTGTATTCCAGGTGGGCACTGCGACGCTGTTCAATGGCTAGCCAATCCGAACCAAAATATAAAAGATGTTTGATTGTTATTGTGTATGCGACCCAATGTGTTCCGGTTCATGTTGTCAATCCAAGTTGATGCTGGCAGTTTCTCTTGTACGAAAGATCATCGGCTGAGAGCCTTTGTCTCCGAGTTCATCTCGCATAAAAACTCCTCGGAAATGCATGAAATGACATGAATATCACTTGCACATCAAGACTGGTTAATGGACGAGTGGCGTTTTGCTAGTTTATCGGGTAGTCGAAGACTTCTCCCTGTGGATATTCTGCAAGTCATTTCTGGTAATCGAAGACTTTTTCCATTTTTTATTCGTTTACAATCCGTTGTGGAATTTTCCACCAGCAACCTATTTCGATGCCATTCCGGATGCTGTTCCGACTGCCCCTCGTGCATAATCTTTAACATACTCTGTAGGCGCAGCTGCTTTGCAGCGCTAGAATCTCCGCATGGAACGGAAATATTCAAACAGTCTTTTGCAATCACATTTGACTTGGAGAAGTTTAATGTCACAGAGGTGTTTTTTTTTTTTTTTTTTTCATTTGGCACCATTAAGCTGATTCAGTTGTGTTTGTATCACCCATAACGTTTCCAAAGAAATTTTCCATTTGACCCCACAATTGTTTCAATCTGCAGATCCGTGTCAACATTTTGAGCACGGTCCACGAACGACAATAGCTTGTGATATGCACATCAAATATACTTTGTTTCGAAGTCAAGAACAATTTCTTCTGCGGGTTCCTAATGACCGTGCAACCGTAGAGAAACTTCAGATACTCATAAATCGTCAAATACCATTGATTTCGCAGATACCCACTATTCATAAACCCTTTAGCTTGAAATGCCACAAATACATATCTTGGTGTTCTGATACCTTGTTTGATAGTTATCCACCATGAAAACTGTTGAACACTACCTTCTATCGAGTCTGTGGTGAGCGTGTGACATGAAAGTAGTGACGTGCCTTCAGAACGCAATAAAGATACACCCGTTTCTGCACCTATTGAAAGGATTTTCATAATGTCAATTTCGACAACACAATATTGCCATTTGTCAACAACAGCAGCACGCCAAATTGCATCATTCCTTTCAGGTTTTCAGTATAATGTGATCGTGTGTTTGGCTCCGAAAATAGTCTTGCAAACATCTCTGAAAGAAACATATATGACTGAGAGGGATCGCACACGAAAATGATCATGAATGTCCCTTCAGTTGTCCTCGAAGCGCAGCGAATCCAAAACTATAGGTTAGGTTTCAACTTTGCTTATGGTTCCGCCAGCGCTAGGTCGTCAGGCACACCAGCGGGTTGCGGGTCCAAGAAACATGACCGTGTAACTTGATGCCGGAAATACTCGACATGATCAGCATTTTTGTTTGCGTCCTTGTGAAACAACATAGACGGGTCAGCAGATCTTGCATAATGATTACGTATCTGGCGAGTCCGAGATTTGTCGTAGCAATGCCAATATTACTCAGACATGCTTCAATTTCCTTCCATCGATGAAATAACTTACGATGCATTCGACACAATGATACAATTATTAGCAAATCCAAGCTCTTCACCGGGGTCGTAATTGGTATCTGCGGTGTCATTTTGCACAAGTGCTCCATCGATTTCGATGCACTTTTAATTCTATTCGACCTCTTTGATTAGGTTCCCTAGCCGGGTACGAATAATACTGAGAATCTCTTTTACCTCGATCTATATTCAAAGGCATGTCCATGTCAAACGCTAAATCTGATACTTCTTCAATATTGCTATAACTTATATATTATCGGCTTTGTCTAATATATGTTGTGAGATGGTTTTGATAGCGTCACTACGCACGTCCAGGCTTGGTCTACAACTGTACTCTGTCTCCTACTATCGCATTTACAAGCACTGAATCAGCAAGACTTTGAGCGGCTTCATTGATAATTTTAATGACCGGCGCGGCAGTGTCGCAGAAGATAGAAGTATAGCTTTTTGGTTCAACCGTTTTTGATAGTGCTCGAGTCGCCAGTTGTCGAAATCACTCTCAAACGATTGAACCTCTCACAATCCTAGATGTTTCAACCAATCCACAGCAACATTTTGATGCTATCAAAAACTCGCATTTTAACTTGTTTAGCGATCTGAACTGCGCGCAAAGACAAGATGGCGTACCTTCTTTAGCGCTCCTGTAAAGAATCCTTTCACAACTTCACCGAGACCATTTCCGTAATATGTTGTGTAAACGGGTTTTCTCGTGTTGACAACACGCACTGGTAATTACACGTCCACGAGGAGCGAAGTTTCCCAAGACTGTCATTATATTAAATATATGTCGATCTGTTATTTACAGTTGTATTATCAAAGTATTACCTCGCAGGTCTAACTCAAGCCTGTCCTGGTCGACAAGGGTAAAACGAAGATGGAAAATACACAGGTCCATCGATATCAAATCACCCATTTCCACAACTGGTGAAAATCCAAACAGTATGTGACCTTGCTTCCTTTGCCGTGGCTGAAGCTTCATAACTGCGACTAACAGAAGCACCTGTTAAATTGATTTGAATCGTTGAGGTAAACCTGACATTGTCTGGCTCGATTTGGTATCACATGCGTAAAATCATTTGTCCACGGGAATTTAGTTAATATGTTCGGGTCAACCCGAAATTGTTCATATTGCAGACCGTGTAATGTCAACCTTATTCGGTGTAGATTCTATTGAATTGATAGAGCTGAGTGTGGGCCTATGTTCACGTATAAAAAGTTTTCAGTCTTTGCTGGTCACTCATGTAATTCTTCGTTGAATCTCTTTATTGATCAACCATGTCGTACGCACGAGTTGAAAGTTCAATGTCATTCCAGGTCCGCCACTGTCTGCCGAAAACACAAACAAGTTCTTTGCGCGAAGGCCCTCAAATGGTTGTGATAGGATATCGGGCCAACTGTAATAAATTCGCAATGGGCCAAGTGTACGTGATTCCCCATCGGTGATTGGTGCAGAAAGTCACATAAAATTATAGTGTAGTTGTGACAATATAATCGATGAGGAGCTATATTTACAAAAGGACAGTGCATTGCGACATATATCTCATGTAAAACACGACGCATTTCCATAGATAATGCTTCAGAAATCATCATCAGAGTGCGGACCTTGTCCGTCGTATACATCATTGATATATTCAGTGATTTCTGCATCAACAAATAAAATGCCCCCGTGTCCATGATATCATTGGTGAGCAATAAATCGATGCAGCTTCGTTTACTTTTGATGCATTGTTACCGACGCGAACCGATCCCACTGGTCTTTCCAACCGATCCACAAGTTCATTTACTTGTTGTTGGTCACACAGTCCAACAAGACCTTCTCCTATAGATGATTTTTTCTTGCGAACTTTTCACATGTGGGTTCAGGTCGGTATGGACCAGTGACACATTTTCCTTGTTTTGCGCGGTTTTTTACTTTCATCATTTTTCTTGTTAACTGCACCAAACATGCGTTGATAGGATAACTACGCGTGACAGCCGGATTGCTTATCCCGGGGAATTTCACTGAATATCTTCTTTACCATATTTTATTCATATTGTAATCACTTGAGTCCTCTGATATGTTTAGCACAATCTCGCACAAATTGGGTGGTCTGTAATAAATAGCACCTATGAGATTTAAAAAAAAAGCCACTGACGATCATCCTTGGCGAATAATTGCTTCCTTGATTCCGTCACAAACTTGTTATCGGATGGTGTTGACTCTGGAAAATGAGCAAGTGTCTCTGGCGTTTTCATAGAGTACCTGGGTGGCTTTTTCAGTCACACCAACGCGCTTTCCAAATTCTCTGATACCTTCTTTCGTTTGATCTAAGTCTTCTTGAAATTTTTTTTTCTGTTTTGGCGAGCTTACAATGTCTGCCGCTGTTATCCTCGCAGCTTCCTTAATATCCTTGCAGTGTTTGGCTATCGTTTGAAATGGACTGGGTTCTTCTGTTTACGTCCGCGGTACTACCTATCCCACTATTTCTCTTATGGCTTTCTTGACATTCTAGATACGTCCTGTGTATTTGCTATGTCGGACAGCAGCTTCTGCTATAACACAGATAGCATATTTTGTCATTGTATATGTATTTATAATTGCTAAATTGCTTTATCCCAACTGGCTGGATGTTTTAGAAAAGTCCTCTAGTCAGTAGTGAAGAAACTATACAGTTCCTGAGTGACCTCAGCAAACATACTACAAAATTCATCCCACGAAACGTCTGCGGCACACCGGATCCAACGAATGTTTGTGAGACAATGCGCGTGGAGGCCATGAAATATCATTCACATGTTATAGCAGTCTCGGATTACTTTAGGCATGTGTGCGTATAGTTCAGTCACATAAATCACGTACTTGATTTTATGTCGGCCTCGGGAAACTATTTTCTTGAGGGATTGATTTGGTGTTGAAAAAACACATCGTCATACACAACAAAACTATTTGCGTACGAATCATGATCATCGATAGTAGGTGCTTCATCAAGTGTAGAAAATAAATCAACGGTGCATGATTTGCTTTTTGATGATGATATAAGCGCTACCGTAAAATGCTTCAGAACATCACAACACTTTTGATCGTTTACCTAGGCACACCCACGTAGAAGCCATAACACGTTAACCATCTCAAAATCAGATTTATAAAAACAGTTTTTTTTTCTGATCCAGCCGGACCAATGATCAATGCATGAACTGAACTTAGAAATACGGTAATATGTTTGGGTGATTTGGGATTTGCCTGAAAGGAGAAATCAATAACAGTAAAAGCATAGCTGATTTATTTTCAAAACATCGCGTTCTTCAAATCGGATCTTTCCCTTTTCCGTGATGCTATGTTAAATGTCAACACAACTGTTGTAAAATACAATCATTAATACTGCGTGCAAAGTCGCATGGAAACAAATGTAACTCAAGTTCAAACATGTGATGATGTAGCTGCCATCACTGGAACTTTAGTTTGATATTGAGCAAAGACGTTTACGTTTCGGAGAACCTGCTTGTTATGTATATTTGATCTGTATTATTTGTTGGTTTTATCTTAATTTTTATATATTATATACATTTGCATTTGTATTTGACCTTGTCCAAAAACAGGTTCATACTGTACCTGACCAGTAACATTTATTTTGCATAAAACAGAATCCATATCTTAAATTTTGTCTCTGATTGTGGATTAAGTATTTAGATCATTATTAATATAAACATGCTTACATGAATTCGAGTTAAAGATTCAATTATGATTCTGACCTTAGAAACAAGCTTTGTAAATTTTAACAAAAATAATTTATTTCCCTAGAAAACACGGTGAAAAGGTGAAAATATGAAATAGAACTTACGATTTGCGAAGAAAATCCAAAAATTTGTCCTAAAAGTGTGAAAATTACACAAGTCCTGTAAATAAACAGTTCTAATTAAAGTAGTCTGAATCTCAATTCCGTTCCAAGATGGCGGACGACGATGTCAGACGAAGGTTTTACACAAATGTCCAGAATTTTCACTGTGAATCACAATTTGTACTGTTCTGTTCCAATTTAGAATTAATTTCACTAAATGTCTTTGTCCAAAGCCAGTTGTGTAGTTCTCCAGGGAAAATAATTATTATTTAAAAGATAGATGAAGTGCAGCTATCATCAGTAACAAAACACATGTTGTTCTACAGTCGTTCTACAGACGTACGAACGAACAACTCTTTCCAGCACAAAAGAATACCTTCTTCTCAAGGTATTAGAAACTCTATGAGATGCTACAATGTGACTCTCTAAGGTGTTAAAATATGACTCTCGACTATTTCGCAGGTACCTGAGTATTTAAAGCGAACTAAAACGTCATTCCATGTACACGCACGAAGAATACATGGCGATTTCGAAATCTCGCCATCGCAGTATAGAATGTCAACAAGTATTATTAGAAATGACCGTGGTCACAACCAATCATTTACATAGCTTTTGGCAAATGTTTACTTGAAACGACAAACCGACATGCAAAAACCGGGCTTACGCGAGTCACATTTACGTTCTAAACAAACACGATGTTTCTATCAAAATATCAGACCCTGCGAACATAATCGTCATCACAATAAAAATTACAATAATGAAATAAGAAAAATGAAATAGAAAGAATTCAAATTTTAAAACACATGTAATTAAACTACATGGTCGTAACACAGAGTATTTTCAGATAATTGTGATTTCGATCTTGATCAAGTAGAGGGGTATATAATCTTGTTTATGTAAAGATTACTCGTTCTTGCCTTATTATATTGAAACAGTTTGAGTGTTATTGCTGTGTTTACTTTTTCATTTTGAGTGGATTTATTTTATTAAAAATATTATTCATTGGAAATACAAAGTGCTCAACAATAGTATTCTTCGACAGAAACATTAATTTGGAATGATAGTAAATTCAGAAAAGAACAGTTTTTGATTATATTATTGTGATGCGTCACAATCCAGGACACTGGCACATTAGCACGTTCAAAAATACAGGCACATCAGCACATTAAATATTAGAGCTTATTTGGAATACCATTGGAATTCCTTTTGAACTTCATACATTTATCATTGTGATATAAATTTAGGACTATTTGAGATTTAATTCACAATACTCTAAGTTCGTTTTTAAATTTTCGCTTTGTATTCAAGGGAAATTATTTTACTGAATTTTACAGAACTTATTAGTTTTCGCTCTTTTCTGTTACTATGTTACTATGTAACATGGCGGGTCTAGGAAAAGTCGGCGGTGATGACGCTGCTGCGTTAACAAAGATACCTGAAACACAATGGAGTACGTGTCTTAGAGAAAAGCACATCCATGGCTATAATTAATGTGGACTTGGTACACGTAATTATATATACTGATTTTAACAACCAACCAAAACCTGGTGAAGCAATTATAGATCGTGCTGATGCTGTCTGTTGCCATCACGATCTTGCTAATAAGGCATCAAATAATACCCATGCGTGTCATTGTGCTAATATAGATCCTTTCCATAGCTTGAATGCAATGAATCCTACACTTGGAGAACGAATCGATATATGGATCAGCAAAGAAGGTATGAAGGCTGAAATTATTTCAGGAGGCCATAATGGGGGACAAAAGTTCACTCAGTGGAGGTAAAATATATTTATATACTAAACAAACAAACAAACAATCAACCCTAGTTTCTGGGCATATTTTACACAAAATAAACTAAAGTCTTTGTGTTTATTGGAAAGGTGAAGCTGCTGTTGAAAAGTTGGTAAGCGCGGCAAGGTCAACCATGGGATTGCTCGAGTATATTTGGCTAAGCAAGCGCTGTGGAAAATTTGCCTACCTGCACCAAGAAAGATTTCCCGTGATTTGTTTGATTTAAGAACTCCTAAAGAAGTGCAATAGACTGATCTTTTATTTACTCCATATGATCAGGTACGTGGACTACAATGCCGTTTGCGACTGTACAAGTACGCGTTAACCATTGTAGATATTGCCAGATGACACAAAAAACAGCACCGTCGACGTCTAAAGATTCAGCAAGTGATTTTACAACCATCAACATTAGAACCATCCGGAAACAATTTTGTTGGGTATCTGTATTCTCCAGGGGAGTTCGAGTTGCTCTACCGTACCGCTATGGTCCATCCCGTACCGCTATGGTCCATCAATGTATTTACAACCTCAAACCAAATTGATTTTGCAGAGCAGACAAGACGTTATAATTTAGCGCCTGCGAATAAACAATTAGCAAAGCCTCCTAGAAGAGCATTTGTGCTAGAGAAATTATAAGTTGTTCCCGAAAGTACAGAACTGCCACCAAGATCTGTTTTAATACATTAACGTAGCAATGCATTAAGGCATCAACTCGGTTCAGTGGGCGGACTTCCTCAGTGCGAGAGAACAATTTCAATCGTAATTTGATTAACATTCGGATGGTACCCGTACGCGTAGGTAGTAATTAAATCTGGCAATGTCCATCGTTTGGTATCAAGCGATGACAAACTCACCTTGGTTCATTGGTATATACCTACATGCAGACGTTTTCGAGACCGAATGATATTTGCTGTGTGTGAGAGAAATCATGTCGCTCGCGTAGTCATTCCACATAATAAGATAACGCAGATCATTTCGCACTATAACCCGTTAAACTTCTTTCACCTTTTAGATCCTCTAACTAGAGCATTCGGCCCTATTGATGAAACTGAAGTTTCCACGACAATTTAGTACATTTTGGGGCGTAGTCCTGGGTGTTCCTTGATAGGTCTACGCGAGCAATCACCTTCGAATTTTCCTATAACTGTGTGTTGGTGTTACAAAACTAATATTGAAGATGATGGATTACACAAAGACCATTTTTAGTCTGTGCCTATCAAGTCTAGCAAAAAACAAGATTTAATTTCAAACTTTTTATTTTCTAGTAAGGTGGATTCTTCAAACCTTGTCTGTTGTGTCAAGCGTTAGTGTGCGTTGCACGGCCATCTGGACTATATCCACTTGTCCGGAGTTTGCGGCATAATGAAGAAGGGTTTTGCCCACCTATAAGAAACAATTAATAACATGTTATTCTTGAAACTGTTATGATCTAACATCGGATATCAGATTTGCGCAAGATCCTATTTTATTTGGCAGATATTTTGTACAAAACAACATTTGCCACATATCTCTCAAACTAAGCTGATTTTCTCAGCACGCTGAAGAAAAGTATACACAGCAATAGATGTAACGAGAACAAGAACTGAAAGGTTGGCAAACATAAGAATCTCGTTCAAAAGTTGCTCTGGAGTATTTACAAGCTCATCAGTATTTGTGATTCTGATTTCTTGATTCTGAATCAATACAGTAATAGTATGGACCGCTCCGGTGGCCTAGTGGTTTGAGCGTCCGCCTCGGATTTGGGAGGTCGCGGGTTTGAAACCCAGCCGAGTCATACCAAAGACTGATAAAAATTGTACTGGCAGCTGCCTCGCTTGGCGCTCAGCATTAAGAGGTCAGTGCTAGGACTGGTCGGTTTGGTGTCAGGATAATGTGACTGGGTGGGACATGATGCTACATGTCTGCGGCATAATGCCCCAGTGCTAGACATCATTATAAACTGCCACATTGCAGACATCATAGCTACGTTAAAAATCCAAATCATACGCAAAGTGACAGTATGCAGAGGTAAAATTCTTCGAATCTTTTTGGCTGAAATTCATTTACGTTATGTTTTCGTCTATAACCATTGAATGACTTTAATTGCATCTAAACTTCTTGTTTAATACACTTTACAGACCGTCGGTCCGAACTCCACAGTTTTTTGTTTGCGATTAAACGAACAAAACATGTAATGAATAGCGAATAAAACTCTAGACAACAATATAAACGATGAAGATTATATCTATCATCTGATACTCAACAATATAAACGATGAAGATTTATACCTGTCATCTGATACTCTAGACAACAATATAAACGATGAAGATTTATACCTGTCACTTGATATCACGAAAGCTGAGCATATCAATATATGTATCCTGCTTATAGTAGGATAAATAATCTCACGTGTTTTATACTTGTCTCTGTGGGATTCTGTTTCCTTATTCATATAAAACATATACTCTATTCATGTGTTCTCTACCTATCTCTGTGGGATTCTGCTTCGATATTAAATTTTTAAAAAATACGTGATATTCATGCGTTTTCTGCCCATTTCTGTGGGATTCTGGTTCTGTATTGATATAAACATATAGGATATTTAAGTATTTTCTACTTGTCTCTGTGGGATTCTGTTTCTATATTCATATAAAATATATACACTATTCATGTGTTTTCTACTTGTCTACTTTGTCGACAAAAAATACTGACAGTTACTCGAAGAATGAATGACTTCAATGCGTTGACCATCTTCTCCTTTTTCATTTATAACATATGTTATCTAAAGAAATGTATATATTCGCTTATATTAGTTTCCTTTTGATAATCAAATAGAAGAGAATTTTGGTCAATATTTGTAACTGACCACCCTAATCTTGAGATCTCAATTATTTTAATTTAATAAATTATTATGTAGATCGTATGACCAAATTCAAAAGAACTCCTGTTGGAATTAAAATAAAATTTTCATGTATCAATAATTCGTACAATAAATTATGAACAAAAGGGCGATAAATATAATCACTATAGTAGTGGCGCTGAAACAAGGAGACCCCCGTCTCGAAGATGAGTTGTTTGTATTTTGCTCAATAGAGCATCAAAAAGATAAATATGTAACCCCTCGAATGGGATTTTCTTGTTTCAGTGGTCATCTAACAGAGGTTCCATTAGTATCGTCCCTTTTCTGGCAGAAGGAATGGAAGCTAAAAGATATCACTAATGACCATCTTGCCATTGAAAAGATGCATTGAAACTCACTTCATCGGTACAATCCAGATCCAGATCTTTGTGGTCCTCCAGAATTTTCTTCACGGATTTAAAATCGGCTTTTTTAGCGGCGATTAACAGCTGAAAAAAGCAAATTTTGGAGTTTCATATTTTAAAAAAATTCTTTATAAGATAGCTGCATGTATGAGATGGTATTCCGTAGTATTTACCAACCTCCAACCACCTAGCATTTTTTCGCTCCCCCTTCCGATTCTAAAAACGAAATGTTTGAATGAGATATAAAAATAACAAGAACTAGATATTTCCTTCTTTAAATTTGAATTTATATCCCAATTTTCTTCAAGACATCCCTAACAGTTATCATCTTCTCCTTTCAAACCAAACGGAAGTTTATATACTAACAAAACATCCATATTTGCATGGACACATCATTTGGTGAATTTGTACAACTATTTCACAATACTTCAAATTACTTTATGTGCATATTTGTTATTTGTGGGCAAATATTGGAACCAGATATTAAAAATACTATATGCAAATGAGCAGACTTTACTTATATATATATATATATATATATATATATATATATATATATATATATATATATATATATATATATATA